>JAVUPR010000268.1:0-175977 GCA_036785695.1 Gentiana straminea | reverse complement strand
CTTTTTGTACAATATAAACGGGGGTTTACAACTTTTTGTATATAATTGTATAGCGAGTTTACCGAAAACGGCGGTTTACAACTTTTTGTATATTATTGTATTAGAGTTTACTCAAAACGGGGTTTAAAACTTTTTGTATATAGTTATAGTTGAGTTTTACAACTTTTTGTATATAATTATAGTAGAGTTACTCAAAACGGGGGTTTAAAACTTTTTGTAAATTATTGTATAGTAGAGTTTACACAAAACGGGGGTTTACAATTTTCTGTATATAATTGTATTGTAAATTTTACTTTTGTATATAATGATAGTAGAGTTCACTCAAAACGGTGGTTTAAAACTTTTTGTATATAATTGTATAGTAGAGTTTACTCAAAACATGGGTTTACAACTTTTTGTATATAATGATAGTAGAGTTCACTCAAAACAGAGGTTTACAACTTCTTGTAAATAATTGTATAGTAGAGTTTACTCAAAACGGGGGTTTAAAACTTTTTGTATATAATTGTATAGTAGAGTTTACACAAAACGGGGGTTTACAAAAATTATATATTATTGTATTAGAGTTTTCTCATAACGGGGGATTACAACTTTAGGTATATAATTATAGTAGATTTCTCTCAAAACGGATGTTTACAACATTTTGTATATATTTCTATAGTAGAGTTTACTCAAAACAATGGTTTACAACTATTTGTATATATTTGTATAGTAGAGTTTACCCAAAACGGAGGATTACAACTTTTTGTAAATTATTGTATAGAAGAGTTTACACAAAACTGGGTTTACAACTTTTTGTATATAATTGTATTGTAAATTTTACTCAAAATGGGGGTTTACTACTTTTTGTATATAATTGTATAGTAGAGTTTACTCAAAACGGGGATTTACAACTTTTTGTATATAATTGTGTAGTAAATTTACTCAAAACATGGGTTTACAACTTTTTGTATATAATTGTATAGTAGAGTTTACTCAAAACGGAGGTTTAGAACTTTTTGTATATAATTGTAAAGTAGAGTTTACTCAAAACGGGGGTTTACAACTTTTTGTACAAATAAAAACGGGGATTTAAAACTTTTTGTAAATAATTATAGAAGAGTTTTCTCAATACGGGGGTTTACAACTTTTTGTAAATTATTTTTGTATAGCAGAGTTTACACAAAACAGGGGTTTACAACTTTTTGTATATAATTGTATTGTAAATTTTACTCAAAACGGGGGTTTACAAGTTTTTGTATACAATTGTATAGTTGAATTTACTCAAAACGGGGAATTACAACTTTTTTTATATTATTGTATTAGAGTTAACTCAAAACAGGGGTTTACAACTTTTTGTATATAATTATAATAGAGTTCACTTAAAACGGAGGTTTACAACTTTTTGTATATAACTGTATATTAGAGTTTACTCAAAACGGGGGTTTACAACTTTTTGTATATTATTGTATTACTCAAAACGGGGGTTTACAACTTTTTGTAAATAATTGTATAGTAGAGTTTACTCAAAACGGGGGTTTACAACTTTTTGTATATTATTGTATTAGAGTTTACTCAAAACAGGGGTTTACTACTTTTTCTATATAATTATAGTAGAGTTCACTCAAAACGGAGGTTTACAGCTTTTTGTATATAATTGTATAGTAGAGTTTACTCAAAATGGGGGTTTACAATTTTTTTGTATATTATTGTATTAGAGTTAATGAAAACGGGGGTTTACAACTTTTTGTATATAATTGTAATGTAAATTTTACTCAAAACGGGCGTTTACAACTTTTGGCATATAATTGTATAGTAGACTTTACTCAAAACGGAGGTTTACAACTTTTTGTATATAATTGTATTGTAGAGTTTACTCAAAAAAGGTTTTACAACTTTTTGTATATTAGTGTATTACTCAAAACGGGGGTTTCCTACTTTTTGTACAAAAAAACGTGGATTTAAAACTTTTTGTATATAGTTTTAAAGTAGAGTTTACTCAAAACGGGGTTTACAACTTTTTGTATATTATTGTATTAGAGTTTACTCAAAACGGGGGTTTTCAACTTTTTGTATATTTTAGAGTTAACTCAAAACAGGGGTTTACAACATTTTGTAAATAATTGTATTGTAGAGTTTACTCAAAACGGAGGTTTACAACTTTTTGAAAATTATTGTATTAGAGTTTACTCAAAATGGGGGTTTACAACTTTTTGTATATAATTATAGTAGAGTTCACTCAAAACGGAGGTTTAAAACTTTTTGTACCTAATTGTATAGTAGAGTTTACTCAAAACGGGGGTTTACAACTTTTTGTATATTGTTGTATTCGAGTTTACTCAAAACAGGGGTTTATAACATTTTGTATATAATGATAGTAGAGTTAACTCAAAACGGAGGTTTACAACTTTTTGTAAATAATTGTATTGTAGAGTTTACTCAAAACGGGGGTTTACAACTTTTTGTATATTGTTGTATTCGAGTTTACTCAAAACGGGGGTTTATAACATTTTGTATATAATGATAGTAGAGTTAACTCAAAACGGAGGTTTACAACTTTTTGTAAATAATTGTATTGTAGAGTTTACTCAAAACGGGGGTTTACAACTTTTTGTATATTATTGTATTAGAGTTTACTCAGAACGGGGGTTTACAACTTTTTGTATATAATTATAGTAGAGTTCACTCAAAACGGAGGTTTACGACTTTTTGTATATAATTATAGTAGAGTTTGCTCAAAACGGGGTTTACAACTTTTTGTAAATTATTGTATAGTAGAGTTTACACAAAACGGGGTTTTACATTTTTTTTTGTATATAATTGTATTGTAAATTTTACTTTTGTATATAATGATAGTAGAGTTCACTCAAAATGGAGGTTTAAAACTTTTTGTATATAATTGTATAGTAGAGTTTACTCAAAACGGGGGTTAACAACTTTTTGTATATAATGATAGTAGAGTTCACTCAAAACGGAGGTTTACAACTTTTTGTAAATAATTGTATAGTAGAGTTTACTCAAAACTGGGGTTTACAACTTTTTGTATATTATTGCATTAGAGTTTACTCAAAAAGGGGGTTTACAACTTTTTGTAAATAATTTTAGTAGAGCTCACTCAAAACGGAGGTTTACAACTTTTTGTATATAATTATTGCAGAGTTTACTCAAAACAGAGGTTTACAACTTTTTGTAAATTATTGTATAGTAGAGTTTACACAAAACGGGGGTTTACAACTTTTTGTATATAATTGTATTGTAAATTTTACTCAAAACATGGGTTTACAAATTTTTGTATTTAATTGTATAGTAGAGTTTACTCAAAACAGAGGTTTACATCTTTTTGTATATAATTGTATTGTAGAGTTTACTCAAAACAGGGGTTTACAACTTTTGGTATATTATTGTATTACTGAAAACGGTTGTTTACAACTTTTTGTGTATAATTATATGAGAGTTCACTCAAAATGGAGGTTTACAACTTTTTGAAGATAATTATAGTAGAGTTTACTTAAAACAGGGGTTTACAACTTTTTGTAAATTATTGTATAGTAGAGTTTACACAAAACGGGGGTTTACAACTTTTTTTATATAATTGTATTGTAAATTTTACTCAAAATAGGGGTTTACAACTTTTTGTATGTAAGTGTATTGTAGAGTTTACTCAAAACGGGGGTTTACAACTTTTTGTATATTATTGTATTAGAGTTACTCAAAACGGGGGTTTACAACTTTTTGTATATAATTATAGAAGAGTTCACTCAAAACGGAGGTTTAGAACTTTTTGTATATAATTGTATAGTAGAGTTTACTCAAAACGGGGGTTTACAACTTTTTGTATATTATTGTATTACTCAAAACGGGGGTTTACAACTTTTTGTACAATAAAAACGGGGGTTTACAACTTTTTGTACAATATAAACGGGGGTTTACAACTTTTTGTATATAATTGTATAGCAGAGTTTACTGAAAACGGCGGTTTACAACTTTTTGTATATTATTGTATTAGAGTTTACTCAAAACGGGGGTTTAAAACTTTTTGTATATAGTTATAGTTGAGTTTTACAACTTTTTGTATATAATTATAGTAGAGTTACTCAAAACGGGGGTTTAAAACTTTTTGTAAATTATTGTATAGTAGAGTTTACACAAAACGGGGGTTTACAATTTTTTGTATATAATTGTATTGTAAATTTTACTTTTGTATATAATGATAGTAGAGTTCACTCAAAACGGTGGTTTAAAACTTTTTGTATATAATTGTATAGTAGAGTTTACTCAAAACATGGGTTTACAACTTTTTGTATATAATGATAGTAGAGTTCACTCAAAACAGAGGTTTACAACTTCTTGTAAATAATTGTATAGTAGAGTTTACTCAAAATGGGGGTTTACAACTTTTTGTATATTATTGCATTAGAGTTTACTCAAAATGGGTGTTTACAACTTTTTGTATATAATTTTAGTAGAGTTCACTCAAAACAGAGGTTTACAACTTTTTGTATATAATTATAGTAGAGTTTACTCAAAACAGGAGTTTACAACTTTTTGTAAATTATTCTATAGTAGAGTTTACACAAAGCGGGGGTTTACAACTTTTTGTATATAATTGTATTGTAAATTTTACTCAAAACGTGGGTTTACAAATTTTTGTATTTAATTGTATAATAGAGTTTACTCAAAACAGTGGTTTACATCTTTTTGTATATAATTGTATTGTAGAGTTTACTCAAAACGGGGTGACGATGACGAATTGAGTCACCTTAATTATCCGGGCTCCGATATGAATCTAGTGATGAACACACAAAACCCTAATGCCAAAAAGGAATGAGGTGGTGGATTTTTATGTTTGTGGCTGAGTCTAAGACCGTATCTTAGATTGCCTACGTATCCTGTTATATTCCAGGAATCAAGCCTTACGTAGTTCCTGGATTGGGGTATTTATAATGACAATACTTGCCTAAACCCTAAGGTTAAGTCGGCTTGTATTATTGTCATATTTACCCTTTAATGGGCCTTAAACCCTTGCCCAAGCTATCGCTATTAATGGGCTTGGACAGCTGGTGTGGACCCCGTCCTCGAGTCGATACTTCCGACCTGCGGTAATCGACTCTAGACTCATTGTCCTACACTGATAGCTGGTGTGGACTCTGTCCCTATGGACTTGTCGTCTCATACTGCTCGGTAGTCGATAATCGATCGTCGTAGCCTGGCGTTTATGAGATGGCTTTGGCCTCTAGCCTGGGCGTCGACACGAATGCACTGATGTTACTTTATAGGGTGATGACCAACCGATAGATGACACGTGGAGGGAGTGAAACCCTGTATCGTCATAAGCCCCCGAGACTTGAGAGAGGTGACTTCCGTCATCCGAGGTCGAGTCTGTCACTTGAGTCGTCATCGAGTTGGGTTTTCCTTTGGGCGGGAGAAAGCCCGCCTTTTCACAACCCTAACTGCCTTGTAGCCACGTGGCACGATATCTGGCATACGAAACGCTTCGAATCCCGCAAAAGACGCGTCATTGCCTTGATTATCGTGATTTCCAGGGGTTATAACCCCCATTACCCACGTCTCTTCAATTCATTTACAAATTCTTCACTAGCATATATAAAGGGAGAGAAGATAGACGCTGCTGCAAAACCTGTTTGCTATTTCCCTCGTCCCAATCTCCAAATTTCAAACACCAAGTAAGGCTCTTTTCTTTTTCTCAGTGTTACTCATCTTCTTCTTTTGTTTGAATTTATCCATATCCGATAGTAGTAGCGCCACTGAATCAGATAGGGGTAGTGAAACGCCCATTCACAGCCATTCTCCGGCACCTGTTATCTCTGACCCTCTTCTCCGGAAAGACTCCGGTGAGCCTACAGCTTCCCCTCCTCCTGTTCCCAATCAACCTAATAAACTGGTAACTAGGATGGACGGTAAAGGTGCTAAGGAGTGCCTCAGCATACTCTCTTCTGAGGAGGTTGGTAGAATATGTACAAAGTACGGTATTACTCCCCCACTTGAAGCTCGACTTCCGTCCGGCCAGCATCGGTTCGCGGATGAGCCCCCAGAGGGGTTCTGTGCCTTCTATGAACACCAACTGGCAAGTGGGTTAAGGTTTCCACTCTGTCCAGCCGTTCTGGCCATCCTACATCACTATGAGATAAGCGTCTCCCAACTTGCCCCGAACGGCGTCAGAACTCTGATGGGATTCATAATAGCATGTCGAGTGGCTCAGGTCTGCTTTTCAGTGCCCGTGTTTCGATATTACTACAAGATTGCTGCTACACCCGACAAGTTATGGTATTCCTTCCAGAGGAGAGCGAATCGACATGAGTTCATAACTAAGGGGCCCTCTTCTCACGGGGAGTGGAAGCCTCGATTTTTCTTTCTCCGTCATGGCCTGGATAACCCCTATATAGGGCAATGGAGGTCGAGAGACGGGAAACAAGACAAGCTTGGGAAGGACCCGGTTCCTCACGAGGCTCGACTCCCGAGTGGACACAACTTCGAGGTGTGTACTCGAGACCTGAGTCTCCTGTATCACCTGGCCCACTTGGGGGAAGCTGGGCCAATGCCATACATGGGCCTTTGCGTCCCTGATCACGAGAATCGTAGGATGTTTACTTGCTTTTTATATACTTGTTATTTATTGAATTTGACAATTTGTTGTTTGTCGATCAGAATTAACTTGTTCTCTTTTCATTTTGCAGTGGGTAGATTCTCCAAGGTCACTGACCCCAAACGTATTCCTGAGTCGATGGTCACGGCTGACCCGTCTCTCGAGGGTCAAGCTACTACTGACTTGCCAGTGGCTGAGATCAGGGTGCCTTCCTCTTCCCGAGAGGGGGATGCCCCTCCACCTGAAACAAACCCTGCTGCAGTCGAGTCGTATGCTGCGGCTGGATCGACTGAGCTACCTCCGACCACTGGTAACTTAACAGTCCGATTTGGTTCTCTTCGAGATGAAGACGAGGAGGAGCTTGTCGATTTGACCTCGAATGTCGAAGAGCAGGCAGTGCGAACAAAGAAAAGGCCCACCGTTGCCGAGGTGGTGAAGGAGCAGCTTCGAGAGGCGAAGAGGAAGAAGGTTGCTGAGGCCTCTACCGAGTCAGGGATCGGGGTGGACTGGGTTGCCGATGATTACGCTGGTGTGGATGACATGGACCTGTCTCATGTACTGCGAAAGTTGAATCGCCTTGTAAGTCGATCCTTCTTTTCATATTAGCTTCTCTCGAGGTCTATGCCTTGTCCATTTTTTGATATACTCTTATGTTTTGTAGCATACCCTTGTTGGTCGGGAGGCTGCCCGACGGCTGGCCAGAACAGGAGAGTCGGCGGATGAAATCAAAAAGGAGAATGGCAGACTGCTTCAAGACAATGTCGCAAAAAGTGCTGCCCTCTCCGCTGTGGAGAAACAATATGATTCGTTGAAGCGCGAGTCGGTCGCCGAGCTCCAAAAGTTGCAAGATAAGTTGGTGGCTGCTGAAGCAAAGCTGGCCACTACTGAGAAGGAGCTGGACCGACTGCGGGATGAAAGACAGAGTCAGGGTAGGGAGCTGCTCAAGCAGGCTCAAGACTATGAGATGTGGCATAAGGGGCACAAGGCTGCAGATGAAGAAGCTAGGAAGGCTCGACACGATCGAGATGTGCTACAAGCTGAACTGGATCGAACGCTCGCGCAGGTCGAAGAAGCTAAAACTGCAGTAATCATGGAGTATCGCAAGTCGTCCAACCTTGAAGATGATCTGGAGGTGATTATGCGTGCTTCGATGATGGGTGGATACACTTTGGCAGTGGATCAGGTGAGGGCGGCCATTCCGGATTTCGACATGTCGACTCTCGAGACACCAGTGTTTTACAACCCCGACTCGGAAAAGATATATGATCGTTATATCGAGGAGTTTCAACAGGGAGAGTCCTTGGCCATCAAGTATGGTCCTTCTACTTCTGCCCCTGCTGCTGATCCGACTGTCGCCGATCCGACCTCCGCCAATACTGAGCCGACCCCTGATCGTAGTCTTTTTAATTCTTCTTTTGCCATTTGAACTTGAACTTTGTAACTATATTATTTTGAATTGACATGGGCGGGTCTTTTTGACCTGGCCTTATTCTGTAATGATTTTGTCTTGGATTTAACTTGCCTTTGCAATTTGATTTTGCTATGTTTTTCTCTTATTGCTTTGCTTGTCTTTATCTTTGCTTGTATTTCGCTTGTCGAGCCTCGGCTCTGTTTACTAGTCGTTGTATTGCCCCCCAAGTGCACTATGAACCTTTGGTTCTTACTGCACTTGAGATCGACTTGCTTGCCTTAGTCTTTTGCCCCTTGGGCTTATCTGACCTTAGGCTGAACATTTTCACGTGAACTGTCCCTGGTCTTAGGTCTTTTTTGCCTCTTAGGCTTTTTCGACCATCGACTGGAACAGGTGGCCCGACTATGAGAACCGTCCTTTGTCTAGGCCTTTTTCGCCTCTCGGGCTCATTCGGCTTTCGACTGGGACAGGTGGCCCGACTATGCGAACCGTCCTTTGTCCAGGCCTTTTTCGCCTCTCGGGCTCATTCGGCTTTCGACTGGGACAGGTGGCCCGACTATGCGAACCGTCTTTATGCCTTTGTATTTGTTGCCCATTAGGCTAACTTTGCTTTTGGCTTTGTCGAGATGTCCGACCTGCGGATTCTCTACCGGTCGATGAATATTTTGCCTTAACATTTTATATCGCATTGGACTTGTAATGTTTTAGCTGTAAATCCTATCAAACATAAAAAACATCTCGAGAAAGCACACTTTTATTAGAACACTTATAAAATTGTCACATGGACTTATTACAAGGTTTAAAACTGAAATGTAAACAAGTTTGTTGAAGCTTATCTTAGACATAATATTTTCTCAGATTGTTGGCGTGCCAATGTCGAGGAACTGTGGTTCCATCTGCTCGCCCAAGTTGATATGACCCTTTAGGGTGGACTTTCAGAATCTGATATGGTCCTTCCCAATTCGGGGTTAACTTTCCAACCGCCTCTTGTCGACTTGCTTCATTCTTCCTTAGAACCAGATCTCCAACTTTGAAGTATCGATGTCTGACCCTCGAGTTGTAATACTGAGAGATCTTCTGTTTATACCTTGCCATTCTGGCTGAGGCTATCTCTCTTCGCTCTTCGACATTGTCCCTTTCCTGTCGGAGTTCGGGATCATTTGTCTCCACATTGTAGGCTAGAACTCGAGGAGAGGGAACTCCGATCTCGGCGGGAATCACCGCTTCACACCCATATACTAAAGAAAAAGGAGTTTCCCCTGTCGATGAATTAGGAGCTGTCCTATATGTCCATAGGATGCTCGGAAGTTGAATTGCCCAATCTCGACCTTCTGCTTCTAGTCTCTTCTTTAACCCCAGCTTGATTTGTCGGTTAGTCTGCTCGACTTGACCGCTTGCCTGTGGGTGTGCCACTGAGGTGAATCGCTGGTCGATTTGATACTCACTGCACCATTCTCTAACTTTTCGATCTTCAAACTGAGTACCATTATCCGAGATCAGAGCCTTTGGAATTTCGTACCTGCATAGAATGTCGACCCACAGAAACTTCTTGATGGTTGCAGCTCGGATATCGGGTAAAGCCTTAGCCTCTACCCATTTCGTAAAGTAGTCGACAGCAATGACTACGTATTTAAGATTTCCCGGGGCTCGAGGTAAAGGTCCAACAATATCGACTCCCCACTGATCAAATGGCCATGCTGATGAGATGACGTTCATGTCTTGCGCTTGTTGATGGGAGATATTATCATGAATCTGACAAGCGTTGCATTTCTGTTCAAGATTATTTGCATCTCGTTGCATCGACGGCCAAAAATACCCCGCTAACTTGCATTTCCGAGCTAACATTCTAGCCCCGCAGTGATTTCCACATGCTCCTCTATGAATTTCTTCTAAGAGATATTCGCCTTCAGCTTCAGAAACACATCTTAACCATGGACTTACAAAAGATTTCCGATAGAGGATGTCGTCGAAGAACGCATATCGAGTGGACTGGAGTCGAACTTTTCTAGATTGTACCTTATCAGATGGTAATATTCCGTCTTTGAGGTAAAGAGCGATTGAGTCCATCCATGTGGTCTGCTGAGTAATCGGCTGGGCCTCCGTCTCGATGTAACTCCTATCGGTCAATAACTCGACTAGAACCTTCTTACTTGACATGAAGTTGGATGCCAACTTGGAGAGCGCATCGGCTCTCTTGTTCTGACTTCGGGGGACCTGCTCAAATTGAACTGTTTTGAATTTTGGTATGAGGCTTTGGACAACTGCTAAGTAATTCTTCATGGTTTCTTCCTTAGCCTCATACTCCCCTTTCACATGATTGACCACTAACTGCGAGTCACTGTAAACCAACAAATCTTCGACACCCAGCTTCAAAGCGAGCTTTAAACCAATGATCATGGCCTCGTACTCGGCCTCGTTGTTCATTGCTTTGAAGTCGAATCGAAGGGCGTATGAGAATTCCTCGCCTTTCGGGCTTACCAGAAGGAGCCCTGCTCCTGCCCCCTCCTTACTCGATGCTCCATCGACTTGAAGAGTCCATTTTTCCTCTGGACTTTGCTTTTCTTGATCGAGCTGGACGGAGATCCCTTCAGCCAAAAAATCCGCCAAGGCCTGTGCTTTTATCGCAGTTCGAGGGACGAACTCGATGTCGTACTGGGCCATCTCTATCACCCATTTCGCCAGTCGTCCTGAGGTGTCGGGCTTCGCCAAAATCTGCTTTAGTGGTTGGTCAGTGACTACCACAATAGGATGAGCTTGAAAATAGGGCCTCAACTTTCTCGAGGCGTGAACTAGGCATAATACTAACTTCTCAGCTGGTGAGTACCGGATCTCGGGGCCATGCAACGCTTTACTAACAAAGTATATTGGCACCTGGCCATGTACCCCTTCTCGTACTAGAACCGCACTCACTGCTTCCTCGCACACTGCCAAATAAACCAATAGCTTTTCTCCTTCTCGAGGAGAAGTGAGGGTAGGTAACTCTGACAAATAAGCTTTCAATTCTTCAAAGGCTGTCTGGCATTCATCATCCCAATGAAAAGGACTGGCCTTTCGGAGTATCTTGAAAAACGGTAGCGCGCGCTGTGCGGATCTCGATAGAAATCTGTTGAGTGCTGCCATTTGACCCGTGAGCCTCTGTACTTCCTTGATATTTCGTGGTGCGGGCAAATTCTTTAATGTATCGATTTTATCCGGGTTCGCTCGAATCCCGTCCTTCGAAATCATGTAGCCCAAGAACTTACCCGACCTGACTCCAAAAGTACATTTCTTCGGGTTTAGCCTCATCTCGTGTTTCTCTCAACACTTCGAAAACTTCTCGAGCATCGACCAAATATTGTCTCATAGACCGACTTTTGATAAGCGGTCGTCTACATAGACCTCCATACATCTACCAATTTGCCTTGCAAATATTTTGTTGACTGCCCTCTAGTATGTTGCCCCAGCATTCTTCAACCCGAATGGCATGGTCACATAACAGAAGGTGCCGAATTCCGTGATAAACACTATTTTCTCCGCGTCTCGAGGATCCATTAGAATTTGGTGGTATCCTTTATACGCATCTAAAAAACCAAAAACTTCAAAATCGATGGTCGAGTCTACTAACCTGTCGATTTTAGGCAACGAATATTAGTCTTTTGGGCATGCTTTGTTCAGATCTGTGAAGTCCACACACATGCGCCAACTCCCATCAGTTTTCTTGACTAACACCGGGTTAGCTAGCCACTCTGGATAGAAAACCTCTTTTACTATCTGGGCCGCTAGTAGCTTGCCGACCTCCAACTCAATGGCCTCAAGTCGATCAGAGGCAAAGTTTCTCTTCTTCTGTTTGACTGGCTTTTTAGCCTGGTCAATTTCGAGTTTATGAACCGCGATGTCGGTAGATAGTCCCGGCATGTCAGTAGCCTTCCAGGCAAAGATATCCCTGAACTCGGTTAATAACTCGATCAGTTGTTGCTTTTCTTTCGAGGGGATCCAAATCCCGACCTGCACGCACTGATCGTCCTCTCCTTCCCAGAGTCGGACATTTTCCACTGCATCACTGGAGACCCAGTTCTTTTCCTCTTCTTCCTCTGGAATCAGTTCCTCGACCAAGACTTGCTGAACCGCCATCTTCCCGTTCATGACAATGGAGTTACAACTCCGAGCGACTTCAACATCTCCTTTTACTTCGTGGGAACCGTTCCTGGTAGGGAACTTCATGCTATTATGGAATGTCGAAATAATAGCACGTAAGTCGAAAAGCGCTGGTCGTCCCAGAATAACATTATAAGAAGAAGGAGCCTTGACCACCACATAACTTAACTCGAGTGTCCTTCCCTTCTCGCCGTCCCCAACTGTCGTGAGTAACTTTATCGAGCCCAAGGGATGGACTGCTTGCCCTGTAAATCCAAACAGAGGAGACGCTATAGGGGCGTGGAGAATTCAAGAGGAAAAACTCCGACCAAGACAGGAACCGAGGTCGAGATGCCCAAAGACGAAAGGATCGATCACCTCCGAGGAATCGATCCCCAGGTCGGGAAGGAAACAACAGAGATAACTTTGGTCGGGACAGATACGAAGAAAATCGACCTGTAAACTATGTCAATACGATCTTCGGTCCAGATGAAAGTGATAAGGATCAGACCAGTGAAGAGCCAGCTAGTAGCTCGAGAGAGCGCAAGCAGCTTAGATTCACGACGGAAGTCGGATACGGCCCTCGCGATGATATCCCCAAATCTAGGAGTCATAGCGAGGGGTTAGTTATCGAGGCCGTGATTAGCCGAGCCCGTGTATCGAGAGTCTGTATCGATGACGAATTGAGTCACCTTAATTATCCGGGATCCGATATGAATCTAGTGATGAACACACAAAACCCTAATGCCAAAAAGGAATGAGGTGGTGGATTTTTATGTTTGTGGCTGAGTCTAAGACCGTATCTTAGATTGCCTACGTATCTGTTATATTCCAGGAATCAAGCCTTACGTAGTTCCTGGATTGGGGTATTTATAATGACAATACTTGCCTAAACCCTAAGGTTAAGTCGGCTTGTATTATTGTCATATTTACCCTTTAATGGGCCTTAAACCCTTGCCCAAGCTATCGCTATTAATGGGCTTGGACAGCTGGTGTGGACCCTGTCCTCGAGTCGATACTTCCGACCTGCGGTAATCGACTCTAGACTCATTGTCCTACACTGCTAGCTGGTGTGGACTCTGTCCTTATGGACTTGTCGTCTCATACTGCTCGGTAGTCGATAATCGATCGTCGTAGCCTGGCGTTTATGAGATGGCTTTGGCCTCTAGCCTGGGCGTCGACACGAATGCACTGATGTTACTTTATAGGGTGATGACCAACCGATAGATGACACGTGGAGGGAGTGAAACCCTGTATCGTCACGGGGGTTTACAACTTTTTGTATATTATTGTATTACTGAAAACGGTTGTTTACAACTTTTTGTATATTATTATAGCAGAGTTCACTAAAAACGGAGGTTTACAACTTTTTGTAAATAATTATAGTATAGTTTACTCAAAACGGGGGTTTACAACTTTTTGTAAATTGTATAGTACAGTTTACACAAAACGGGGGTTTACAACTTTTTGCATATAATTGTATTGTAAATTTTACTCAAAACAGGGGTTTACAACTTTTTGTATATAAATGTACAGTAGAGTTTACTCAAAATGGGGGTTTACAACTTTTTGTATATTATTGTATTAGAGTTTACTCAAAACGGGGGTTTACAACTTTTTGTATATAATTATAGGAGAGTTCACTCAAAACGGAGGTCTACAACTTTTGTATATAATTTTATAGTAGAGTTTACTCAAAACGGGGGTTTACAACTTTTTGTATATTATTGTATTACTCAAAACGGGGGTTTACAAATTTGTGTACAATAAAAACGGGGGTTTACAACTTTTTGTATATAATTGTATAGCAGAGATTACTGAAAATAGGGGTTTACAACTTTTTGTATATTATTGTATTAGAGTGTACTCAAAACGGGGGTTTAAAACTTTTTGTATATAATTATACAACTTTTTGTAAAATATTGTATAGTAGAGTTTACACAAAACGGGGGTTTACAACTTTTTGTGTATTATTGTATTAGAGTTTACTCAAAATGGGGGTTTACAACTTTTTGTATATAATCAAGTAGAGTTCACTCCAAACGGAGGTTTACAACTTTTTGTAAATAATTGTATAGTAGAGTTTACTCAAAACGGAGGTTTACAACTTTTTGTAAATAATTGTATAGTAGAGTATACTCAAAACGGATGTTTACAACTTTTTGTATATAAATGTATTGTAGAGCTTACTCAAAACAGGGATTTACCACTTTTTGTATATTATTGTATTACTCAAAACTGGGGTTTATAAGTTTTTGTATATAATTATAGTAGAGTTCACTCAAAACGGAGGTTTACAACTTTTTGTATATAATTGTATAGTAGAGTTTACTCAAAACGGGGGTTTACAACTTTTTGTATATTATTGTATTACTCAAAACGGGGGTTTACAACTTTTTGTACAATAAAAACGGGGGTTTAAAACTTTTTGTAAATAATTGTATAGTAGAGTTTACTCAAAACGGGGGTTTACAACTTTTTGTATATAATTATAGTAGAGTTCTCTCAAAACGGAGGTTTATGACTTTTTGTATATAATTGTATAGTAGAGTTTCTTCAAAAGGGGGGTTTATAACTTTTTGTATATTATTGTATTAGAGTTTACTCAAAACAGGGGTTTACAACTTTTTGTATATAATGATAGTAGAGTTCACTCAAAACAGAGGTTTACAACTTTTTGTAAATAATTGTATAGTAGAGTTTAGTCAAAACGGGGGTTTACAACTTTTGTACAATAAAAACGGGGGTTTACAACTTTTTGTATATAATTGTATAGTAGAGTTTACTCAAAACGGGGGTTTACAACTTTTTGAATATTATTGTGTTAGAGTTTACTCAAAACGGGGGTTTACAACTTTTTTTTTATATAATTATAGTAGAGTTCACTCAAAATGGAGGTTTACAAATTTTTGAATATAATTATAGTAGAGTTTACTCAAAACAGGGGTTTACAACTTTTTGTAAATTATTGTATAGTAGGGTATACATAAAACGGGGGTTTACAACTTTTTGTATATAATTGTATTGTAAATTTTACTCAAAACGTGGGTTTACAAATTTGTGTATATAATTGTATAGTAGAGTTTACTCAAAAGTGAGGATTACATCTTTTTGTATATAATTGTATGGTAGAGTTTACTCGGGGCTTTACAACTTTTTGTATATTATTGTATTACGGAAAATTGGGGTTTACAACTTTTTGTATATAATTATAGCAGAGTTCACTCAAAATGGAGGTTTACAACTTTTTGTATATAATGATAGTAGAGTTCACTCAAAACAGAGGTTTACAACTTTTTGTAAATAATTGTATAGTAAAGTTTACTCAAAACGGGGGTTTACAACTTTTTGTACAATAAAAACGGGGGTTTAAAACTTTTTGTATATAATTGTATAGTAGAGTTTACTCAAAACGGGGGTTTACAACTTTTTGTATATTATTGTGTTAGAGTTTACTCAAAACGGGGGTTTACAACTTTTTGTATATAATTATAGTAGAGTTTACTCAAATTTTTGTATATTATTGTATTACTCAAGACGGGGGTTTACAACTTTTTGTACAATAAAAACGGGGATTTGAAATTTTTTGTATATAATTGTCTAGTAGAGTTTACTCAAAACGAGGGTTTACAACTTTTTGTATATAATTATAGTAGAGTTTACTCAAAACGGAGGTTAACAACTTTTTGTAAATAATTATATAGTAGAGTTTACTATATAATTTTTTGTATATAATTGTATAGTAGAGTTTACTAAAAACAGGGGGTTTACAACTTTTTGTATATTATTGTATTAGAGTTTACTCAAAACGGGGACTTACAACTTTTTGTACATAATTATAGTATAGTTTACTCAAAACGGGGGTTTACAACATTTCGTAAATTATTGTATAGTAGAGTTTACACAAAACGGGGGTTTACAACTTTTTGTATGTAATTGTATTGTAAATTTTACTCAAAACTGGTGTTTACAACTTTTTGTATATAATTGTATAGTAGAGTTTACTCAAAACAGGGGTTTACAACTTTTTGTATAGTATTGTATTAGAGTTTACTCTAAACGAGGGTTTACAACTTTTTGTATATAATTATGGTAGAGTTCACTCAAAACGGAGGTTTTCAACTTTTTGTATATATTTGTATAGTAGAGTTTACTCAAAACGGGGGTATATTTGTATAGTAGAGTTTATTCAAAACGGGGGTTTACAACTTTTTGTATATTATTGTATTAGAGTTTACTCAAATTGGGGGTTTACAACTTTTTGTATATAATTATAGTAGAGTTCACTCAAAACGGAGGCTTAAACTTTTTGTATATAATTGTATAGTAGATTTTACTCAAAATGGGGGTTTACAACTTTTTGTATATAATTACAGTAGAGTTCACTCAAAATGGAGGTTTACTTCTTTTTGTAAATAATTATAGTAGAGTTTACTCAAAACGGGGGTTTACAGCTTTTTGTAAATTATTGTATAGTAGAGTTTACACAAAATGGGGGTTTACAACTTTTTGTATATAATTGTATTGTAAATTTTACTCAAAACATGGGTTTACAACTTTTTGTATATATTTGTATTGTAGAGTTTACTCAAAACGGGGGTTTACAACTTTTTGTATATAATTGTATAGTAGAGTTTACTCAAAACGGAGGTTTACAACTTTTTGTGTATAATTGTATAATTTAGTTTACTCAAAACGGGGGTTTACAATTTTTTGTATATTATTGTATTACTCAAAACGGCGGTTTACAACTTTTTGTACTATAAAAACTTGGTTTAAAACTTTATGTATATAATTGTATAGTAGAGTTTACTCAAAACGGGGGTTTACAACTTTTTTGTATATTGTTGTATTAGAGTTTACTCAAAACGGGGGCTTACAACTTTTTGTATATAATTATAGTATAGTTCACTCAAAACGGAGGTTTACAACTTTTTGTATATAATTATAGTATAGTTCACTCAAAACGGAGGTTTACAACTTTTTGTTTATAATTGTATAGTAGAGTTTACTAAAAACGGGGGTTTACAACTTTTTATATATAATTGTATAATAGTGTTTACTCAAAATGGGGGTTTTCAACTTTTTGTATATTATTTTATTAGTGTTTACTCAAAACGGGGGTTTACAACTTTTATAAAAAATTGTATAGTAGAGTTCACCCAAAACGGGGGTTTACAAATTTTTGTATATAATTGAATAGTAGATTTTACTCAAAACGGGGGTTTAGAACTTTTTGTATATTATTCTATTAGAATTTAATCAAAATGGGGGTTTACAACTTTTTGTATATAATTGTATAGTAGAGTTTAATCAAAATGGGGGTTAACAACTTTTTGTATATAATTATAGTGGAGTTTGCTCAAAACGGGGGTTTACAACTTTTTGTATATAATTGTATAGTAGAGTTTACACCAAACGGGGGTTTACAACTTTTTGTATATAATTGTATAGTTGAGTTTACTCAAAACGGGGATTTACAACATTTTTTATATAATTGTATAGTAGAGTTTACTCAAAACGGGGGTTTAAACTTTTTGTATATTATTGTATTAGAGTTTACTCAAAACGGGGGTTTACTACTTATTGTATATAATTATAGTAGAGTTCACACAAAATGGAGGTTTATAACTTTTTGTATATAATTGTATAGTAGAGTTTACTCAGAACAGGGGTTTACGACTTTTTGAATATTATTGTATTTGAGTTTACACAAATATTATTGTGTAGTAGAGTTTACTCAAAACGGGGGTTTACAACATTTTGTATATAATTGTATAGTAGAGTTTACTCAAAACGGGGGTTTACAACTTTTTGTATACTTTTTGTATATAATTGTATAGTAGAGTTAACTCAAAACAGGGGTTTACATCTTTTTGTATATTATTGTATTAGAGTTTACTCAAAATAGGGGCTTATAACTTTTTGTAAATAATTGTATAGTAGAGTTTACTCAAAACGGGGGTTTACAACTTTTTGTATATTATTTTATTAGTGTTTACTCAAAACGGGGGTTTACAACTTTTTGTAAAAAATTGTATAGTAGAGTTCACCCAAAACGGGGGTTTACAAATTTTTGTATATAATTGACTAGTAGATTTTACTCAAAACAGGGGTTTAGAAATTTTTGTATATTATTCTATTATAGTTTATTCAAAATGAGGGGTTTACAAATTTTTGTGTATAATTGTATAGTAGAGTTTACTCAAAACGGGGGTTAGCAACTTTTTGTATATAATTATAGTAGAGTTTGCTCAAAACGAGGGTTTACAACTTTTTGTATATAATTGTATAGTAGAGTTTACACAAAACGGGGGTTTACAACTTTTTGTATATAATTGTATAGTAGAGTTTACTCAAAACGGGGATTCACAACATTTTGTATATAATTGTATAGTAGAGTTTACTCAAAACGGGGGTTTTCAACTTTTTGTATATAATTATAGTGGAGTTCACTCAAAACGGAGGGTTACAACTTTTTCTATATAATTATAGTAGAGTTTACTCAAAACGGGGGTTTACAACTTCTTGAAAATAATTGTTTAGTAGAGTTAACTCAAAACAGGGGTTTACAACTTTTTGTATATTATTGTATTAGAGTTTACTCAAAACGAGGGAACGGGGGTTTACAAATTTTTGTATATTATTGTATTAGAGTTTACTCAAAACAGGTGTTAACAACTTTTTGTATATAATTATAGTAGAGTTCACTCAAATCGGAGGTTTACAGCTTTTTGTATATAATTTTATAGTCGAGTTTACTCAAAACGGGGGTTAAAAACTTTTTGTATATTGTTTTGTAGTAGAGTTTACTCAAAACGGGGGTTTACAACTTTTTGTATATTATTGTATTAGAGTTTACTCAAAACGGGGGTTTACAACTTTTTGTATATAATTATAGTAGTGTACCCTCAAAATGGGGGTTTACAACTTTTTGTATATAATTGTATAGTAGAGTTTACTCAAAAAGGGGTTTACAAACTTTTGTATATAATTGTATAGTAGAGTTTACTCAAAACGGGGGTTTACAACTTTTTGTATATTAATGTATTAGAGTTTACTCAAAACGGGGGTTAACAATTTTTGTATATAATTATAGTAGAGTTCGCACAAAACGGATATTTACAACTTTTTGTATATAATTGTATAGTAGAGTTTACTCAAAACGGGGGGTTTACAACTCTTTGTACAATAAAACGGGGGTTTACAACTTTTTGTATATAATTGTATAGTAGAGTTTACTCAAAACGGGGTTTACAACTTTTTGTATATAATTGTATTGTAAATTTTTCTAAAAACATGGGTTTACAACTTTTTGTATATAATTATAGTCGAGTTCACTCAAAACGGTGGTTTACAACATTTTGTATATAATTGTATAGTAGAGTTACTCAAAACGGGGGTTTAAAACTTTTTGTATATAATTGTATTGTAAATTTTACTAAAAACGTGGGTTTACAACTTTTTGTATATAATTATAGTAGAGTTCTCTCAAAACGGAGGTTTACGATTTATTGTATATAATTGTATAGTAGAGTTTCTTCAAAAAGGGGGTTTACAACTTTTTGTATATTATTGTGTTAGAGTTTACTCAAAACGGGGGTTTTCAAGTTTTTGTATATAATGATAGTAGAGTTCCCTCAAACGGAGGTTTACAACTTTTTGTAAATAATTGTATAGTAGAGTGTACTCAAAACGAGGGTTTACAACTTTTTGTAGATTATTGTATTAGAGTTTACTCAAATTGGGGGTTTACAACTTTTTGTGTATAATTATAGTAGAGTTCACTCAAAACGGAGGTTTAAACTTTTTGTATATAATTGTATAGTAGATTTTACTCGAAATGGGGGTTTACAACTTTTTGTATATAATTATAGTAGAGTTCACTCAAAACGGAGGTTTACTACTTTTTGTAAATAATTATAGTAGACTTTACTCAAAACGGGGGTTTACAACTTTTTGTAAATTATTGTATAGTAGAGTTTACACAAAATGGGGGTTTACAACTTTTTGTGTATAATTGTATTGTAAATTTTACTCAAAACATGGGTTTACAACTTTTTGTATATATTGGTACTAGTCAATAACCCGTGCATTGCACGGAGACATGTGACAATGTAATTACATTCAATTAATATGTATAATATGTACCACAAAACAAATACCTTTCAAAACTTATTGTAATGCTAGCTATTAAAATTATTTTATTTAAAATTAGTATTCGTTTCCGGTGTTAGATAGAGTAAAAAAACATACAACACAACATGCCCAAAAATTATACTGATGCCAATAATTGTGGATATATTTTTGTTTTTAGCATTGCACGGGAGAACGTATATTTTAAAAGAAGAATTATTTTGAAGTATGAAAAAGGATATTATTGGCATGTTTGTTACGCGGGAATTGAATTGAATGTAATAAATAATATGAGCGAAACGGAATGTAATGTCTATTACTGCGTTTGGAATATGTAAGATTGGAATAAATCAAATTATATAAAAGATGACACATTGATTGATGAGTATAGCAGGGTAGTGAATTAAAGTTGGCTAGAGTAGGGTGTGATATGGTTCATAAAATAGGATATAGGCGAAGGGGTGAGGTAGCCCTACGACATACCTTATTGCACCCTTCTTCTCCTACCACCCCGCCCAACCCACCGCTACCACACCCTACCCACCACCCTATCCTACCTTACCCTACCCTATTTCATCATATCTTACCATCGACATCCTACCTACCTTACCCATTACCCTACCCTAAACACCATTCCACTTTACCTTATCTTACCCACCACACCACCATACCTTATCTTACCGACTACCCCAACCTACCCTACCCTACCCTACCAACCCTACCTTACCCACCACTTCACCCTACCTACCCTACCATACCTTACCCACCACCCCTTACCCTAGCCTACCCACCACCACCCCTACCCACCACCCCACCATACCCTACCTTACCCACCACCCCATCATACCCTACCTTACTCACCACCTCATCTTATTCAAATACGCTTCCTACCTACCTTAGCATTAAATGAGGTGGCTAGTTCGTAAAGGATGACATAATCTAAGAATATCTCGTATTAATTGCATATTTGAATTTAGTTATTTTTCAAAATGCAATATAATTTTTGAATATTTTGTATCAACGGAGGACACTAATTTGTACGGAATGATTTTTTCTTAACATATTTGAATTTATTTATGTTCCATATAATTAATTTAAAATAGTTTTAGAGGATTATTTTCTTTTGGCATATATGAAATAGTTTTTTAAATGTAATTTCATGTAAAAATATTTCACATGACATATTTATTTAATCTAAAAACATTCGCATTTCACCGCAAACATTTGAATTAAGTTATTCTTGAAATATAGTTGATTGAATGAATATTTAACATTAAATGGAGTGGCTATTTTGTAGGGAATGATTTTGATGTAAGAATATTTTGAATTAATTGGCAAACATGAATATAGTTATTTTTTAAATTATAATTTAATGTAAAAATATTTGACATTAAGTGAGGTTGCTAATTTGTTGGGGATGACCTAATCTATGAATATCTCGTATTAATTAGCATCTTTGATATTAGTTATTTTTCAAAATGTAATATAATAGGGCATCTAATTTTTAGACATGACATTAATGTAAGAATATATCTTATTAATTGGTAAATTTGAAATTAATTATTTTTAAAAACGTAATTTAATGTAAGAATATTTGTCATTAATTGGGGTGAGTAATTTACGGTGATGTATTTAATGCAAAAAATCGCATTAAATGACATATTTGAGATTATATTTTTCAAAATTCAATTTAACTTTTTCAAAAAAAAAAATTTAATTTAATGTTAGAATATTTCGCATTAATTAGTAAAATTTATTTTATCATTTTTTAAATATTATAATTAATGCCAAAATATTTCACATTAAGTGTCATAAATTTAAGAATATTTGACATTAATTCGAATGGCTATTTTATGGGGATAAATTTAATGTCAGAATATTTCTCATTAAATTATATAAAACAACAAAAAGAAAAACGAATAAAATTAATTAAAAAATTAATTGAAACTAAGAATATTTGGAATTAAATAGGGCGCCTAGTTTGTAGGGATGATATTAATGTAAGAATATTTCGTATTAATTAGGAAATTTGAATATAATTATTTTTAAATACATAATTTAATGTAAGAATATCTGACATTAATTGGGGTTGATAACTTATAGGGGATATTTAATGCAAACATATTTCGTATTAAATGACATATTTGAGTTTAGATATTTTTTAAAAAGTAATTTAACTATCAATATTTTGCACTAATTGGTAAAATTTAATTTATCATTTTTTAAAATATTATAATTTAATGCAGAAATATTCCTCATTAAGTGCCATAATAAAAATATTTTACATTAATTTGGATGGCTAATTTATAGAATGTTTTTCCTTTGGCATGTTTGAAATTATCTTTTTTTCAATTGTAATTTAATGTACAAAAAGTTCGCATCGAATGGCATATTTGAATTCACTTATTTTTGAAAATGTAATTTACTGTAAGAATATATTTGGCATTAAATGAGGTGACTAATTTGTAAAGGATGACTTTTAAGTGATAATATTTCGTATTAATATGAACATTTGAATATAGTTATTTTCAAAACATAATATAAGTTACGAATATTTCGTAATGAAGCGAATGCTAATTTGTAGGGAATGTTTTTTTTCTTGACATATTGGAATTTAGTTATTATTTATATAATTAATTTAATTTAGTTTTAGGGAATGATTTTCCTTTGCAATATTTAAATTTATCTTTTTTCTCAAAATGTAATGTAATGTAAAAATATTTCACATTAAATGACATATTGGCATTTAGTTGTTTTTAAAATTTTATTTAATATAAGAATATTTGACAATAAATGAGGTAGCTAATTTGTAAGGGACGAATTTTATGTAAGAATATTTAGCATTAATTGACAAATTTCAATTTAGTTATGAATGACATATTTGCATTTAGTTATTTTTTAAAATGTAGTTTAGTATTAGAATATTTAGCATTAAATGAGTTATATAATTTGTAGGGATTGAATTTAATGTAAGAATATTTCACATTATTGACAAATGTCAATTTAGTTATTTTGCAAAATGTAATTTATTGTAAGAATATTTGGTATTAATGAAGGACGCTAATTTGTAGATGATGGTTTTTTTATGTTTTGACACATAAAATTAGTTTAATTTAGTTTTAGGTGATGATTTTCCTTTCTCATATTTGAATTTATTATCTTTTTTCTAAATGTAATTTAATTTAAGAATATTTCGCATTGAATGACATATTTGAATTTAGTTAAAAACATTTGAAGGGAATTAAGTTATTTTTCAAAATGAAATTTAATGCAAGAATATTTGACAATAAATGATGTGGCTAATTAGTAGATGATGGATTTAATGTAAGAATATTTGGTATTACTTGGCATATTTGATTTTAGTTATTTTACAAAATGTGATTTAGTGTAAGAATATTTTGTATTAAAGGAGGACGCGAATTCGTAGGGGTTATTATTTCTTACATATTTGAATTTAGTTATTTACCATTAGAGTATGATTTTCGTTTGGCATATTTGAATTCGTAGGGGTTGTTTTTTATTTCTTGACATATATGAATTTATTTATTTTACAAATATAATTTAATGTAAGAATATTTGGCATTAAATGAGGTTGCTAATTTTAGGGGATGATTTTAATTTAAGAATATTTTTTATTAATTGACATAATTGAATTTTGTTATTTTTTGAAATGTAATCTAATGTAAGATTATTTTATATAAAAGGAGGACATAAATTTGGAGGGGGTGATTTTTTTCTTAACATATTTGAATCAGGTATTTTTCTTAAAATTAATTTAATGTAGTTTTAGAGGATAAATAAGAATCAAATTTTCATTATAGGTTGGCCTAAAAAAACATTATCACCGGAAAATAGAAGGAAATAAGTAAAAGCTTTCACATAAATAAAGAAATGTTTTCAACAAACTAAAGATAATAATTCAAAAAATCTGAATCGTTTTGTATTGTAACTCTTACCTTAATGCAGCACATCATTTGATAAGTACTTACGTAGCATAACTCCCACGACATACGAATCACTCCTCATTTCTGTTAAAGCGAGATCACAAAATACTAAAATCCAGGTTTGAGATCATGACGACATATAAAATTCTTCATAAACAAAAACTTTTAAATACATCAATTCTTCTATAGAAAAAAAAAAAAAAGAAACACAAAAAACACAATGAGACGGTGTAAAGGCTGAAAAAAAAAATAGAATGATATAAATGGATAGTGAAACAGATGTTTTGGAAATTTGAATACTACATTTGCATCAAAAACTGACCAAATATATTCACTTGGTAAGCTTCATTTCTTTTACACCGCCGATCATTCTAAAAATTAAATGACAGCAACTAAAAAAATTACGGGAAAAGTAATTAGTTCATAAATAAAATGACGTACCACATCCCATCAATTCGTTTGAAGACCGGAATAATCAGATGACGCCTAGAATTGAAAGGATTAAGGGGTAAGTAATGAGGAGTAGAAGATGAAAGAATGCACAAATAAGGATATGATCAGACTGAGATGAATATATGCCCAGAGCAAGATTGATGATGAAGATTGATTTTGAAAAAGAAGATGAAAATAAGAATAATCGGGTTTTTGCTAATTATGTTAGGAGAATTTATTTATATTTTTAGTTTTTGAAAGAATATAAGATGCTGGAGTTATTTTGGAGTGATTGTAGGAGAGAGTTTATATTGTATTTGATTTACACATGTGTTGATTTTTTTTTCCAGCATGTGTTGATTTCTTTTTTTTTTCAGCATTTTTTTATTTATAGAAATAAGCTTTTACGGGTATAAGTAGGGTCAATAGCGGGTTTGGATCGGTTTTTACGGGTAATTGGGTTAAATCCCCTCCTCTATATATTATATATAGATTGTAGAGTTTAC
Source organism: Gentiana straminea (assembly GCA_036785695.1). Classification (NCBI taxonomy): domain Eukaryota; kingdom Viridiplantae; phylum Streptophyta; class Magnoliopsida; order Gentianales; family Gentianaceae; genus Gentiana; species Gentiana straminea. Next base: position 150,852 of record JAVUPR010000268.1, on the reverse strand, counting down.
TCAAAACGGGGGTTTACAACTTTTTGTATATAATTGTATAGTAGAGTTTACTCAAAACGGAGGTTTACAACTTTTTGTGTATAATTGTATAATAGAGTTTACTCAAAACGGGGGGTTTACAATTTTTTGTATATTATTGTATTACTCAAAACGGCGGTTTACAACTTTTTGTATATTATTTTATTAGTGTTTACTCAAAACGGGGGTTTACAACTTTTGTAAAAAATTGTATACTAGAGTTCACCCAAAACGGGGGTTTACAAACTTTTTGAATTGTAGATTGTAGATTTTACTCAAAACGGGGGTTTAGAACTTTTGTATATTATTCTATTAAAGTTTAATCAAAATAGGGGTTTACAACTTTTTGTATATAATTATATAGTAGAGTTTAATCAAAACGGGGGTTAACAACTTTTTGTATATAATTATAGTGGAGTTTGCTCAAAACAAGGGTTTACAACTTTTTGTATATAATTGTATAGTAGAGTTTACACCAAACGGAGGTTTACAACTTTTTGTATATAATTGTATAGTAGAGTTTACTCAAAACGGGGATTTACAACATTTTGTATATAATTGTATAGTAGAGTTTACTCAAAACGGGTGTTTACAACTTTTTGTATATTATTGTATTAGAGTTTACTCAAAACGGGGGTTTACTACTTATTGTATATAATTATAGTAGAGTTCACACAAAACGGAGGTTTACAACTTTTTGTATATAATTGTATAGTAGAGTTTACTCAGAACGGGGGTTCATGACTTTTTGTATATTATTGTATTAGAGTTTACTCAAATATAATTGTTTAGTAGAGTTTACTCAAAACAGGGGTTTACAACATTTTGTATATAATTGTATAGTAGAGTTTACTCAAAACGGGGGTTTACAACTTTTTGTATACTTTTTGTATATAATTGTATAGTAGAGTTAACTCAAAACAGGGGTTTACATCTTTTTGTATATTATTGTATTCGAGTTTACTCAAAATGGGGGCTTATAACTTTTTGTAAATAATTGTATAGTAGAGTTTACTCAGAACGGGGGTTTAGAACTATTTGTATATTATTCTATTAGAGTTTACTCAAATCGGGGGTTTTCAACTTTTTGTATATAATTATAGTAGAGTTCACTCTAAACGGAGGTTTACAACTTTTTCTATATAATTATAGTAGAGTTTACTCAAAACGCGGGTTTACAACTTTTTGAAAATAATTGTATAGTAGAGTTAACTCAAAATGGGGGTTTACAACTTTTTGTATATTATTGTATTAGAGTTTACTCAAAACGAGGGAACGGGGGTTTACAAATTTTTGTATATTATTTTATTAGAGTTTACTGAAAACAGGAGTTAACAACTTTTTGTATATAATTATAGTAGAGTTCACTCAAATCGGAGGTTTATAGCTTTTTGTATATAATTTTATAGTCGAGTTTACTCAAAATGGGGGTTAAAAACTTTTTGTATATTATTTTGTAGTAGAGTTTACTCAAAACGGGGGTTTACAACTTTTTGTATATTATTGTATTAGAGTTTACTCAAAACGGGGGTTTACAAATTTTTGTACATAATTATAGTAATGTACCCTCAAAATAGGGGTTTACAACTTTTTGTATATAATTGTATAGTAGAGTTTACTCAAAATGGGGGTTTACAAACTTTTGTATATAATTGTATATTAGAGTTTACTCAAAACGGGGGTTTATAACTTTTTGCATATTAATGTATTAGAGTTTACTCAAAACGGGGGTTTACAACTTTTTGTACAATAAAACGGGGGTTTACAACTTTTTGTATATAATTGTATAGTAGAGTTTACTCAAAACGGGGGTTTACAACTTTTTGTATATAATTGTATAGTAGAGTTTACTCAAAACGGGGGTTTACAACTTTTTGTATATAATTGTATTGTAATTTTTTCTAAAAACATGGGTTTACAACTTTTTATATATAATTATAGTCGAGTTCACTCAAAACGGTGGTTTACAACATTTTGTATATAATTGTATATTAGAGTTACTCAAAACGGGGGTTTACAACTTTTTGTATATAATTGTATTGTAAATTTTACTAAAAACGTGGGTTTACAACTTTTTGTATATAATTGTATAGTAGAGTTTACTCAAAACGGAGGTTTACAACTTTTTGTATATAATTGTATAGTAGAGTTTACTCAAAACGGGGGTTTACAACTTTTTGTATATTATTGTATTACTCAAAAAGGGGGCTGACAACTTTTTGTACAAAAAATACGGGGGTTTAAAACTTTTTGTATATAATTGTAAAGTAGAGTTTACTCAAAACGGGGGTTTACAACTTTTTGTGTATAATTTTAGTAGAGTTCTCTCAAAACGGAGGTTTACGACTTATTGTATATAATTGTATAGTAGAGTTTCTTCAAAAAGGGGGTTTACAACTTTTTGTATATTATTGTGTTAGAGTTTACTCAAAACGGGGGTTTTCAACTTTTTGTATATAATGATAGTAGAGTTCACTCAAAATGGAGGTTTACAACTTTTTGTTAATAATTGTATAGTATAGTTTACTCAAAACGAGGGTTTACAACTTTTTGCACAATAAAAATGGGGTTTTAAAACTTTTTATATATAATTGTATAGTAGAGTTTACTCAAAACGGTGGTTTACAACTTTTTATATATTATTGTATTAGAGTTTACTCAAAACGGGTGTTTACAACTTTTTGTATATAATTATAGTAGAGTTCACTCATAACGGATGTTTACAACTTTTTGTATATAATTGTAGTAAAGTTTACTCAAAACGGGGGTTTACAACTTTTTGTAAATTATTGTATAGTAGAGTTCACACAAAATGGGGTTTACAACTTTTTGTATATAATTGTATTGTAAATTTTACTCAAAACGTGGGTTTACAACTTTTTGTGTATAATGGTATAGTAGAGTTTACTCAAAACGGAGGTTTACAACTTTGTGTATATAATGGTATAGTAGAGTTTACTCAAAATGGGGGTTTACAACTTTTCGTATATTATTGTTTTACTCAAAACGGGGGTTCACAACTTTTTGAACAATAAAAACAGGGGTTTAAAACTTTTTGTATAGAATTGTATAGTAGAGGTTACTCAAAACGGGGGTTTGTAACTTTTTGTTTATAATTATAGTAGAGTTCTCTCAAAAGGAAGGTTTACAACTTTTTGTAAATTATTGTATAGTAGAGTTTTCACCAAACTGGGGTTTACAACTTTTTGTGTATAATTGTATTGTAAATTTTAACCAAAATGGGGGTTTACAACTTTTTGTATATAATTGTATAGTAGAGTTTACTCACAACGGGGGTTTACAACTTTTTGTATATTATTGTATTAGAGTATACTCGAAACGAAGGTTTACAACTTTTTATATATAATTATTGTAGAGTTCACTCAAAACGGAGGTTTACAACTTTTTGTATATAATTGTAGAGTAGAGTATACTCAAAACGGGGGTTTACCACTTTTTTTACATTATTGTATTACTCAAAATGGGGGTTTACAACTTTTTGTACAATAAAAAAGGGAGTTTACAACTTTTTGTATATAATTGTATAGTAGTTTACTCAAAACGGGGGTTTACAAATTTTTGTATATTATTGTATTAGAGATTATTCAGAACGGGGGTTTATAACTTTTTGTATATAATTATAGTAGAGTTCACTCCAAACGGAGGTTTACAAATTTTTGTTTATAATTATAGTAGAGTTTACCCAAAACGGAGGTTTAAAACTTTTTGTATATAATTGTATTGTAGAGTTTACTAAAAACGGGGCTTTACAACTTTTTATATATAATTGTATAGTAGAGTTTACTCAAAACGGGGGTTTACAACTTTTTGCATATTATTTTATTAGTGTTTACTCAAAACGGGGGTTTACAACTTTTTGTAAAAAATTGTATAGTAGAGTTCACCCAAAACGGGGGTTTACAAATTTTTGTATATAATTGACTAGTAGATTTTACTCAAAACAGGGGTTTAGAAATTTTTGTATATTATTCTATTATAGTTTATTCAAAATGAGGGGTTTACAAATTTTTGTGTATAATTGTATAGTAGAGTTTACTCAAAACGGGGGTTAGCAACTTTTTGTATATAATTATAGTAGAGTTTGCTCAAAACGAGGGTTTACAACTTTTTGTATATAATTGTATAGTAGAGTTTACACAAAACGGGGGTTTACAACTTTTTGTATATAATTGTATAGTAGAGTTTACTCAAAACGGGGATTTACAACATTTTGTATATAATTGTATAGTAGAGTTTACTCAAAACGGGGGTTTACAACTTTTTGTATATTATTGTATTAGAGTTTACTCAAAACGGGGGTTTACAACTTTTTGTATATTATTGTATTAGAGTTTACTCAAAACGGGGGTTTACCACTTATTGTATATAATTATAGTAGAATTCACACAAAACAGAGGTTTACAACTTTTTGTATATAATTGTATAGTAGAGTTTACTCAAAACGGGGGTTCATTACTTTTTGTATATTATTGTATTATAGTTTACTCAAATATTATAGTATAGTAGAGTTTACTCGAAACGGGGGTTTACAACATTTTGTATATAATTGTATAGTAGAGTTTACTCAAAACGGAGTTTACAACTTTTTGTATATAATTCTATAGTAGAGTTTACTCAAAACAGGGGTTTACATCTTTTTGTATATTATTGTATTAGAGTTTACTCAAAACGGGGGCTCATAACTTTTTTAAATAATTGTATAGTAGAGTTTTCTCAAAACGGGGGTTTACAACTTTTCGTATATTATTCTATTAGAGTTTACTCAAATCGGGGGTTTACAACTTTTTGTATATAATTATAGTAGAGTTCACTCAAAACGGAGGTTTACAACTTTTTCTATATAATTATAGTATAGTTTACTCAAAACGGGGGTTTACAACTTTTTGTAAATAATTGTATAGTATAGTTAACTCAAAACGTGGGTTTACAACTTTTTGAATATTATTGTATTAGAGTTTACTCAAAACGAGGGAACGGGGGTTTACAACTTTTTGTATATTATTGTATTAGAGTTTACTCAAAACGGGGGTTAACAACTTTTTGTAAATAATTATAGTAGAGTTCACTCAAATCGGAGGTTTACAGCTTTTTGTATATAATTTTATAGTAGAGTTTACTGAAAACGGGAGTTAACAAATTTTTGAATATTATTTTGTAGTAGAGTTTACTCAAAACGGGGGTTTACAACTTTTTGTATATTATTGTATTAGAGTTTACTCATAACAGGGGTTTACAACTTTTTGTATATAATTATAGTAGTGTACCCTCAAAATGGGGGTTTACAACTTTTTCTATATAATTGTATAGTAGAGTTTACTCAAAAAAGGGGTTTTCAAATTTTTGTATATAATTGTATAGTAGAGTTTACTCAAAACGGGGGTTTACAACTTTTTGTATATTAATTTATTAGAGTTTACTCATAATGGGGGTTAACAATTTTTGTATATAATTATAGTCGAGTTCACTCAAAACGGAGGTTTACAACTTTTTGTATATAATTGTATAGTAGAGTTTTCTCAAAACAGGGGTTTACAACTTTTTGTGTATAATTGTATTGTAAATTTTACTCAAAACGTGGGTTTACAAATTTTTGTATATGATTGTATAGTAGAGTTTACTCAAAACGGGGGTTTACAACTTTTTGTATATTATTGTATTAGAGTTTACTCGAAACGGGGTTTACAACTTTTTATATATAATTATAGTAGAGTTCACTCAAAACGAGGGTTTACAACTTTTAGTATATAATGGTATTGTAAATTTTACTCAAAACGGGGGTTTACAACTTTTTGTATATATTTGTATAGTAGAGTTTACTCAATACGGGGGTTTACAACTTTTTGTATATTAGTGTATTACTCAAGACGGGGGTTTACAACTTTTTGTACAATAAAAACGGGGATTTACAACTTTTTGTATATAATTATTGTAGAGTTTACTCAAAACGGAGGTTAACAACTTTTTGTAAATAATTATAGTAGAGTTTACTCAAAACGGTGGTTTACAACATTTCGTAAATTATTGTATAGTAGAGTTTACACAAAATGGGGGTCTACAACTTTTTGTATATAATTGTATTGTAAAGTTTACTCAAAACTGGGGTTTACAACTTTTTGTATATAATTGTATAGTAGAGTTTACTCAAAACGTGGGTTTACAACTTTTTGTATAGTATTGCATTAGAGTTTACTCTTAACCAGGGTTTACAACTTTTTGTATATAATTATAGTAGAGTTCACTCAAAACTGAGGTTTACAACTTTTTGTATATATTTGTATAGTAGAGTTTACTCAAAACGGGGGTATATTTGTATAGTAGAGTTTACTCAAAATGGGGGTTTACAACTTTTTGTATATTATTGTATTAGAGTTTACTCAAATTGGGGGTTTACAACTTTTTGTATATAATTATAGTAGAGTTCACTCAAAACGGAGGTTTAAACTTTTTGTATATAATTGTATAGTAGATTTTACTCAAAATGGGGGTTTACAACTTTTTGTATATAATTATAGTAGAGTTCACTCAAAACGAGGGTTTACTACTTTTTGTAAATAATTATAGTAGAGTTTACTCAAAACGGGGGTTTACAACTTTTTGTAAATTATTGTATAGTAGAGTTTACACAAAATGGGGGTTTACAACTTTTTGTATATAATTGTATTGTAAATTTTACTCAAAACATGGATTTACAACTTTTTGTATATATTTGTATTGTAGAGTTTACTCAAAATGGGGGTTTACAACTTTTTGTATATAATTGTATAGTAGAGTTTACTCAAAACGGAGGTTTACAACTATTTGTGTATAATTGTATAATAGAGTTTACTCAAAACGGGAGTTTACAATTTTTTGTATATTATTGTTTTACTCAAAACGGCGGTTTACAACTTTTTGTACTATAAAAACTTGGTTTAAAACTTTATGTATATAATTGTATATTAGTGTTTACTCAAAATGGGGGTTTACAACTTTTTGTATATTATTGTATTAGAGTTTACTCAAAACGGGGGCTTACAACTCTTTTTATATAATTATAGTATAGTTCACTCAAAACGGAGGTTTACAACTTTTTGTATATAATTATAGTAGAGTTCACTCAACACGGAGGTTTACAACTTTTTGTTTATAATTGTATAGTAGAGTTTACTAAAAATGGGGGTTTACAACTTTTTATATATAATTGTATAGTAGAGTTTACTCAAAACGGGGGTTTACAACTTTTTGTATATTATTTTATTAGTGTTTACTCAAAACGGGGTTTACAACTTTTGTAAAAAATTGTATAGTAGAGTTCACCCAAAACGGGGGTTTACAAATTTTTGTATATAATTGAAGAGTAGATTTTACTCAAAACGGGGGTTTAGAACTTTTTGTATATTATTCTATTAGAGTTTAATCAAAATGGGGGTATACAACTTTTTGTATATAATTCTATAGTAGAGTTTACTCAAAACGGGGGTTAACAACTTTTTGTGTATAATTATAGTGGAGTTTGCTCAAAACGGGGGTTTACAACTTTTTGTATATAATTGTATAGTTGAGTTTACACCAAACGGGGGTTTACAACTTTTTGTATATAATTGTATAGTAGAGTTTACTCAAAACGGGGATTTACAACATTTTGTATATAATTATAGTAGAGTTCTCTCAAAACGGAGGTTTTACGACTTATTATATATAATTGTATAGTAGAGTTTCTTCAAAACAGGGGTTTACAACTTTTTGTATATTATTGTGTTAGAGTTTACTCAAAACGGGGGTTTTCAACTTTTTGTATATAATGATAGTAGAGTTCACTCAAAACGGAGGTTTACAACTTTTTTGTAAATAAATGTATAGTAGAGTTTACTCAAAACAGGGGTTTACAACTTTTTCCACAATAAAAACGGTGGTTTAAAACTTTTTATATATAATTGTATAGTAGAGTTTACTCAACACAGGGGTTTACAACTTATTGCATATTATTGTATTAGGGTTTACTCAAAACGGGTGTTTACAACTTTTTGTATATAATTATAGTAGAGTTCACTCAAAACAGAAGTTTACAACTTTTTGTATATAATTTTAGTAAAATTTTTACTCAAAACGGGGGTTTACAACTTTTTGTAAATTATTGTATAGTACAGTTTACACAAAACGGGGGTTTACAACTTTTTGTATATAATTGTATTGTAAATTTTACTCAAAACGTGGGTTTACAACTTTTTGTATATAGTTGTATAGTAGAGTTTACTCAAAACGAAGGTTTACAACTTTTTGTATATAATGGTATAGTAGAGTTTACTCAAAATGGGGGTTTACAACTTTTCGTATATTATTGTATTACTCAAAACAGGGGTTTAAAACTTTTTGTACAATAACAACAGGGATTTAAAACTTTTTGTATAGAATTTTATAGTAGAGTATTCTCAAAACGGGGGTTTATAACTTTTTGTTTATAATTATAGTAGAGTTCTCACAAAACGGAGGTTTACAACTTTTTGTAAATAATTATAGTAGAGTTTACTCAAAATGGTGGTTTACAACTTTTTGTAAATTATTGTATACTAGAGTTTACACCAAACTGGGGTTTACAACTTTTTGTATATAATTGTATTGTAAATTTTACTCAAAACGGTGGTTTACAACTTTTTGTAAATAATTGTATAGTAGAGTTTACTCAAAACGGGGGTTTACAACTTTTTGAATATTATTGTATTAGAGTTTACTCGAAACGGGGGTTTACAACTTTTTATATATAATTATAGAGTAGAGAATACTCAAAACGGGGGTTTACCAATTTTTGTACATTATTGTATTACTCAAAACAGGGGTTTACAACTTTTTGTACAATAAAAACGGGGGTTTACAACTTTTTGTATATAATTGTATAGTAGAGTTTACTCAAAACGGGGGTTTATAACTTTTTGTATATTATTGTATTAGAGTTTATTCAAATCGGGGGTTTAAAACTTTTTCTATATAATTATAGTAGAGTTCACTCCAAACGGAGGTTTACAAAATTTTGTATACAATTATAGTAGAGTTTACTCAAAATGGGGATTTACAACTTTTTGTAAAAAAATTGTATAGTAGATTTTACCCAAAACGGGGGTTTACAACATTTTGTATATAATTGTATATTAGAGTTTACTAAAAACGGGGGTTTACAACTTCTTGTATATAATTCTATAGTAGAGTTTACTCAAAACAGGGGTTTACAAATTTTTGTATATTATTTTATTAGTGTTTACTCAAAACGGGGTATACAACTTTTGTAAAAAATTGTATAGTAGAGTTCACCCAAAACGGGGGTTTACATAATTTTTGTACTTTTTGTAAATTATTTTATTAGAGCTTACTCAAAATGGGGGTTTACAACTTTTTGTATATAATTAACGTAGAGTACACTCAAATCGGAGGTTTAAAACTTTTGTATATAATTGTATAGTAGAGTTTACTCAAATCGGGGGTTTACAACTTTTTGTATATAATGATAGTAGAGTTCACTCAAAATAGAGGTTTACAACTTTTTTGTAAATAATTGTATAGTAGAGTTTACTCAAAACGGGGGTTTACAACTTTTTGTACAATAAAAATGGGGGTTTAAAACTTTTTTTTATATAATTGTATAGTAGAGTTTACTCAAAACGGGGGTTTACAACTTTTTGTATATTATTGTATTATAGTTTACTCAAAACAGGAGTTTACAACGTTTTGTATATAATTATAGTAGAGTTCACTCAAAACGGAGGTTTACAACTTTTTGTATATAATTATAGTAGAGTTTACTCAAAACGGGGGTTTACAACTTTTTGTAAATTATTGTATAGTAGAGTTTACACAAAATAGGGGTTTACAACTTTTTGTACATAATTGTATTGTAAATTTTACTAAAAACGTGGGTTTACAACTTTTTGTATACAATTGTATAGTAGAGTATACTCAATACAGAGGTTTACAACTTTTTGTATATAATTGTATTGTAAATTTTACTAAAAATGTGGGTTTACAACTTTTTGTATATAATTGTATAGTAGAGTTTACTCAAAACGGAGGTTTACAACTTTTTGTATATAATTGTATAGTTGAGTTTACTCAAAATGGGGGTTTACAACTTTTTGTATATTATTGTATTACTCAAAACGGGGGTTTACAACTTTTTGTACAATAAAAACGGCGGTTTAAAACTTTTTGTATATAATTGTATAGTAGAGTTTACTCAAAACGGGGGTTTACAACTTTTTGTATATAATTATAGTAGTGTTCTCTCAAAACGGAGGTTTATGACTTTTTGTAAATAATTGTAAAGTAGAGTTTCTTCAAAACGGGGGTTTACAAATTTTTGTATATTATTGTATTAGAGTTCACTCAGAACGGAGGTTTAAAACTTTTTGTAAATAATTATATAGTAGAGTTTACTCAAAACGGGGGTTTACAACTTTTTGTACAATAAAAACAGGGGTTTAAATCATTTTGTATATAATTGTTTAGTAGAGTTTACTCAAAACGGGGGTTTACAACTTTTTGTATATTATTGTATTAGAGTTTACTCAAAACGGGTGTTTACAACTTTTTGTATATAATTATAGTAGAGTTCACTAAAAACGGAGGTTTACAACTTTTTGTATATAATTATAGTAGAGTTTACTTAAAACGGGGTTTTACAAGTTTTTGTAAATTATTGTATAGTAGAGTTTACACAAAACGGGGTTTACAACTATTTGTATATAATTGTATTGTAAATTTTACTCAAAACGTGGGTTTACAACTTTTTGTGTGTAATTGTATAGTAGAGTTTACTCAAAACGGAGGTTTACAACTTTTTGTGTATAATTGTATAGTAGAGTTTACTCAAAACGAGGGTTTATAAATTTTCTATATTATTGCATTACACAAAACGATGGTTTACAACTTTTTGTACAATAAAAACGGGGGTTTACAACTTTTTGTACAATAAAAACGGGGGTTTAAAACTTTTTGTATATAATTGTATAGTAGAGTTTACACAAAACGGGGGTTTACAAAAATTATATATTATTGTATTAGAGTTTTCTCATAACGGGGGATTACAACTTTAGGTATATAATTATAGTAGATTTCTCTCAAAACGGATGTTTACAACATTTTGTATATATTTCTATAGTAGAGTTTACTCAAAACAATGGTTTACAACTATTTGTATATATTTGTATAGTAGAGTTTACCCAAAACGGAGGATTACAACTTTTTGTAAATTATTGTATAGAAGATTTTACACAAAACTGGGTTTACAACTTTTTGTATATATTTGTATTGTAAATTTTACTCAAAATGGGGGTTTACTACTTTTTGTATATAATTGTATAGTAGAGTTTACTCAAAACGGGGATTTACAACTTTTTGTATATAATTGTGTAGTAAATTTACTCAAAACATGGGTTTACAACTTTTTGTATATAATTGTATAGTAGAGTTTACTCAAAACGGAGGTTTAGAACTTTTTGTATATAATTGTAAAGTAGAGTTTACTGAAAATGGGGGTTTACAACTTTTTGTACAAATAAAAACGGGGATTTAAAACTTTTTGTATATAATTGTATAGTAGAGTTTACTCAAAACAGGGGTTTATAACTTTTTGTATTTAATTATAGTAGAGTTCACTCAAAACGGAGGTTTACAACTTTTTGTAAATAATTATAGAAGAGTTTTCTCAATACGGGGGTTTACAACTTTTTGTAAATTATTTTTGTATAGCAGAGTTTACACAAAACAGGGGTTTACAAGTTTTTGTATATAATTGTATTGTAAATTTTACTCAAAACGGGGGTTTACAAGTTTTTGTATAAAATTGTATAGTTGAATTTACTCAAAACGGGGAATTACAACTTTTTTTATATTATTGTATTAGAGTTAACTCAAAACAGGGGTTTACAACTTTTTGTATATAATTATAATAGAGTTCACTTAAAACGGAGGTTTACAACTTTTTGTATATAACTGTATATTAGAGTTTACTCGAAACGGGGGTTTAGAACTTTTTGTATATTATTGTATTACTCAAAACTGGGGTTTACAACTTTTTGTAAATAATTGTATGGTAGAGTTTACTCAAAACGAGGGTTTACAACTTTTTGTATATTATTGTATTAGAGTTTACTCAAAACATGGGTTTACTACTTTTTCTATATAATTATAGTAGAGTTCACTCAAAACGGAGGTTTACAGCTTTTTGTATATAATTGTATAGTAGAGTTTACTCAAAATGGGGGTTTACACTTTTTTGTATATTATTGTATTAGAGTTAATCAAAACGGGGGTTTACAACTTTTTGTATATAATTGTAATGTAAATTTTACTCAAAACGGGGGTTTACAACTTTTGGCATATAATTGTATAGTAGAGTTTACTCAAAACGGAGGTTTACAACTTTTTGTATATAATTGTATTGTAGAGTTTACTCAAAAAGGGTTTTACATCTTTTTGTATATTAGTGTATTACTCAAAACGGGGGTTTCCTACTTTTTGTACAAAAAACATGGATTTAAAACTTTTTGTATTTAGTTTTAAAGTAGAGTTTACTCAAAACGGGGTTTACAACTTTTTGTATATTATTGTATTAGAGTTTACTCAAAACGGGGGTTTTCAACTTTTTGTATATTTTAGAGTTTACTCAAAACAGGGGTTTACAACATTTTGTAAATAATTGTATAGTATAGTTTACTCAAAACGGGGGTTTACAACTTTTTGAAAATTATTGTATTAGAGTTTACTCAAAATGGGGGTTTACAACTTTTTGTATATAATTATAGTAGAGTTCACTCAAAACGGAGGTTTAAAACTTTTTGTACCTAATTGTATAGTAGAGTTTACTCAAAACGGGGGTTTACAACTTTTTGTATATTGTTGTATTCGAGTTTACTCAAAACGGGGGTTTATAACATTTTGTATATAATGATAGTAGAGTTAACTCAAAACGGAGGTTTACAACTTTTTGTAAATAATTGTATTGTAGTGTTTACTCAAAACGGGGGTTTATAACTTTTTGTATATTGTTGTATTCGAGTTTACTCAAAACGGGGGTTTATAACATTTTGTATATAATGATAGTAGAGTTAACTCAAAACGGAGGTTTACAACTTTTTGTAAATAATTGTATTGTAGAGTTTACTCAAAACGGGGGTTTACAACTTTTTGTATATTATTGTATTAGAGTTTACTCAGAACGGGGGTTTACAACTTTTTGTATATAATTATAGTAGAGTTCACTCAAAACGGAGGTTTACGACTTTTTGTATATAATTATAGTAGAGTTTGCTCAAAACGGGGGTTTACAACTTTTTGTACATTATTGTATATTAGAGTTTAGACAAAACGGGGGTTTACAATTTTTTGTATATAATTGTATTGTAAATTTTACTTTTGTATATAATGATAGTAGAGTTCACTCAAAATGGAGGTTTAAAACTTTTTGTATATAATTGTATAGTAGAGTTTACTCAAAACGGGGGTTAACAACTTTTTGTATATAATGATAGTAGAGTTCACTCAAAACGGAGGTTTACAACTTTTTGTAAATAATTGTATAGTAGAGTTTACTCAAAACTGGGGTTTACAACTTTTTGTATATTATTGCATTAGAGTTTACTCAAAATGGGGGTTTATAACTTTTTGTATATAATTTTAGTAGAGCTCACTCAAAACGGAGGTTTACAACTTTTTGTATATAATAATTGTAGAGTTTACTCAAAACAGGGGTTTACAACTTTTTGTCAATTATTGTATAGTAGAGTTTACACAAAACGGGGGTTTACAACTTTTTGTATATAATTGTATTGTAAATTTTACTCAAAACATGGGTTTAGAAATTTTTGTATTTAATTGTATAGTAGAGTTTACTCAAAACGGAGGTTTACATCATTTTGTATATAATTGTATTGTAGAGATTACTCAAAACAGGGGTTTACAACTTTTGGTATATTATTGTATTACTGAAAACGGTTGTTTACAACTTTTTGCGTATAATTATAGCAGAGTTCACTCAAAATGGTGGTTTACAACTTTTTGAAGATAATTATAGTAGAGTTTACTTAAAACAGGGGTTTACAACTTTTTGTAAATTATTGTATAGTAGAGTTTACACAAAACGGGGGTTTACAACTTTTTTTTATATAATTGTATTGTAAATTTTACTCAAAACAGGGGTTTACAACTTTTTGTATGTAAGTGTATAGTAGAGTTTACTCAAAACGGGGGTTTACAACTTTTTGTATATTATTGTATTAGAGTTACTCAAAACGGGGGTTTACAACTTTTTGTATATAATTATAGAAGAGTTCACTCAAAACGGAGGTTTAGAACTTTTTGTATATAATTGTATAGTAGAGTTTACTCAAAACGGGGGTTTACAACTTTTTGTATATTATTGTATTACTCAAAACGGGGGTTTACAACTTTTTGTACAATAAAAATGGGGGTTTTCAACTTTTTGTACAATATAAACGGGGGTTTACAACTTTTTGTACAATAAAAACGGGGGTTTACAACTTTTTGTATATAATTGTATAGCAGAGTTTACTAAAAACGGCGGTTTACAACTTTTTGTATATTATTGTATTAGAGTTTACTCAAAACGGGGGTTTAAAACTTTTTGTATATAATTATAGTTGAGTTCACTCAAAACGGAGGTTTACAACTTTTTGTAAATTATTGTATAGTAGAGTTTACACAAAACGGGGGTTTACAACTTTTTGTATATTATTGTATTAGAGTTTACTGAAAATGGGGGTTTACAACTTTTTGTATATAATGAAGTAGAGTTCACTCAAAACGGAGGTTTACAACTTTTTGTAAATAATTGTATAGTAGAGTTTACTCAAAACGGAGGTTTACAACTTTTTGTAAATAATTGTATAGTAGAGTTTACTCAAAACGGAGGTTTACAACTTTTTGTATATAATTGTATTGTAGAGCTTACTCAAAACAGGGGTTTACAACTTTTTGTATATTATTGTATTACTCAAAATGGGGGTTTACAACTTTTTGTACAATAAAAACGGGGGTTTAAAACTTTTTGTATATAATTGTATAGTAGAGTTACTCAAAACGGGGGTTACAACTTTTTGTATACAATTATAGGTTTACAACTTTTTGTATATAATTATAGTAGAGTTCACTCAAAACGGAGGTTTACAACTTTTTGTATATAATTATAGTAGAGTTACTCAAAACGGGGGTTTAAAACTTTTTGTAAATTATTGTATAGTAGAGTTTACACAAAACGGGGGTTTACAATTTTTTGTATATAATTGTATTGTAAATTTTACTTTTGTATATAATGATAGTAGAGATCACTCAAAACGGTGGTTTAAAACTTTTTGTATATAATTGTATAGTAGAGTTTACTCAAAACGGGGGTTTACAACTTTTTGTATATAATGATAGTAGAGTTCACTCAAAACGGGGGTTTACAACTTCTTGTAAATAATTGTATAGTAGAGTTTACTCAAAATGGGGGTTTACAACTTTTTGTATATTATTGCATTAGAGTTTACTCAAAATGGGGGTTTACAACTTTTTGTATATAATTTTAGTAGAGTTCACTCAAAACGGAGGTTTACAACTTTATGTATATAATTATGGTAGAGTTTATTCAAAACAGGAGTTTACAACTTTTTGTAAATTATTCTATAGTAGAGTTTACACAAAGCGGGGGTTTACAACTTTTTGTATATAATTGTATTGTAAATTTTACTCAAAACGTGGGTTTACAAATTTTTGTATTTAATTGTATAATAGAGTTTACTCAAAACAGAGGTTTACATCTTTTTGTATATAATTGTATTGTAGAGTTTACTCAAAACGGGGGTGTACAACTTTTTGTATATTATTGTATTACTGAAAAGTGTTGTTTACAACTTTTTGTATATTATTATAGCAGAGTTCACTAAAAACGGAGGTTTACAACTTTTTATAAATAATTATAGTAGATTTTACTCAAAACGGGGGTTTACAACTTTTTGTAAATTGTATAGTACAGTTTACACAAAACGGGGGTTTACAACTTTTTGCATATAATTGTATTGTAAATTTTACTCAAAACAGGGGTTTACAACTTTTTGTATATAAATGTACAGAAGAGTTTACTCAAAACGGGGGTTTACAACTTTTTGTATATTATTGTATTAGAGTTTACTCAAAACGGGGGTTTACAACTTTTTGTATATAATTATAGGAGAGTTCACTCAAAACGGAGGTTTACAACTTTTGTATATAATTGTATAGTAGAGTTTACTCAAAACGGGGGTTTACAACTTTTTGTATATTATTGTATTACTCAAAACGGGGGTTTACAAATTTTTGTACAATAAAAACGGCGGTTTACAACTTTTTGTATATAATTGTATAGCAGAGATTACTGAAAACAGGGGTTTACAACTTTTTGTATATTATTGTATTAGAGTGTACTCAAAACGGGGGTTTAAAACTTTTTGTATATAATTATAGTTGAGTTCACTCAAAACGGAGGTTTACAAATTTTTGTAAATTATTGTATAGTAGAGTTTACACAAAACGGGGGTTTACAACTTTTTGTGTATTATTGTATTAGAGTTTACTGAAAATGGGGGTTTACAACTTTTTGTATATAATGAAGTAGAGTTCACTCAAAACGGAGGTTTACAACTTTTTGTAAATAATTGTATAGTAGAGTTTACTCAAAACAGAGGTTTACAACTTTTTGTAAATAATTGTATAGTAGAGTATACTCAAAACGGAGGCTTACAACTTTTTGTATATAATTGTATTGTAGAGCTTACTCAAAACAGGGGTTTACCACTTTTTGTATATTATTGTATTACTCAAAACTGGGGTTTACAAGTGTTTGTACAATAAAAATGGGGGTTTAAAACTTATTATATATAATTGTATAGTAGAGTTTACTCAAAACGGGGGGTAACAACTTTTTGTATACAATTATAGTAGAGTTCTCTCAAAACGGAGGTTTATGACTTTTTGTATATAATTGTATAGTAGAGTTTTTTCAAAACGGGGATTTACAACTTTTTGTATATTATTGTTTTAGAGTTCGATCAAAACAGGGGTTTACAACTTTTTGTATATAAGGATAGTAGAATTCACACAAAACGGAGGTTTACAAATTTTTATAAATAATTGTATAGTAGAGTATACTCAAAACGGGGGTTTACAACTTTTTGTACAATAAAAATGGGGGTTTAAAACTTTTTGTATATAATTGTATAGTAGAGTTTACTCAAAACGGGGGTTTACAACTTTTTGTATATTATTGTATTAGAGTTTACTCAAAACGGGGGTTGACAAATTTTTGTATATAATTATAGTAGAGTTCACTCAAAACGGAGGTTTACAACTTTTTGTATATAATTGTATAGTAGAGTTTACTCAAAACGGGGGTTTACAACTTTTTGTATATTATTGTATTACTCAAAACGGGGGTTTACAACTTTTTGTACAATAAAAACGGGGGTTTAAAACTTTTTGTAAATAATTGTATAGTAGAGTTTACTCAAAACGGGGGTTTACAACTTTTTGTATATAATTATAGTAGAGTTCTCTCAAAACGGAGGTTTATGACTTTTTGTATATAATTGTATAGTAGAGTTTCTTCAAAAGGGGGGTTTATAACTTTTTGTATATTATTGTATTAGAGTATACTCAAAACGGGGATTTACAACTTTTTGTATATTATTGTTTTAGAGTTCGATCAAAACAGGGGTTTACAACTTTTTGTATATAATGATAGTAGAGTTCACTCAAAACAGAGGTTTACAACTTTTTGTAAATAATTGTATAGTAGAGTTTACTCAAAACGGGGGTTTACAACTTTTGTACAATAAAAAGGGGGGTTTACAACTTTTCGTATATAATTGTATAGTAGAGTTTACTCAAAACGGGGGTTAACAACTTTTTGTATATTATTGTGTTAGAGTTTACTCAAAACGGGGGTTTACAACTTTTTGTATATAATTGTAGTAGTGTTCACTCAAAATGGAGGTTTACAAATTTTTGTATATAATTATAGTAGAGTTTACTCAAAACGGGGGTTTACAACCTTTTGTAAATTATTGTATAGTAGGGTATACATAAAACGGGGGTTTACAACTTTTTGTATATAATTGTATTGTAAATTTTACTCAAAACGTGGGTTTACAAATTTGTGTATATAATTGTATAGTAGAGTTTACTCAAAAGTGAGGTTTACATCTTTTTGTATATAATTTTATGGTAGAGTTTACTCGGGGCTTTACAACTTTTTGTATATTATTGTATTTCGGAAAATTAGGGTTTACAACTTTTTGTATATAATTATAGCAGAGTTCACTCAAAATGGAGGTTTACAACTTTTTGTATATAATGATAGTAGAGTTCACTCAAAACAGAGGTTTACAACTTTTTGTAAATAATTGTATAGTAGAGTTTACTCAAAACGGGGGTTTACAACTTTTTGTACAATAAAAACGGGGGTTTAAAACTTTTTGTATGTAATTGTATAGTAGAGTTTACTCAAAACGGGGGTTTACAACTTTTTGTATATTATTGTGTTAGAGTTTACTCAAAACGGGGGTTTACAACTTTTTGTATATAATTATAGTAGAGTTTACTCAACTTTTTGTATATTATTGTATTACTCAAGACGGGGGTTTACAAATTTTTGTACAATAAAAACGGGGATTTAAATTTTTTTGTATATAATAGTCTAGTAGAGTTTACTCAAAACGAGGGTTTACAACTTTTTGTATATAATTATAGTAGAGTTTACTCAAAATGGAGGTTAACAACTTTTTGTAACTAATTATAGTAGAGTTTACTCAAAACGGGGGTTTACAACATTTCGTAAATTATTGTATAGTAGAGTTTACACAAAACGGGGGTTTACAACTTTTTGTATGTAATTGTGTTGTAAATTTTACTCAAAACTGGTGTTTACAAGCTTTTGTATATAATTGTATAGTAGAGTTTACTCAAAACGGGGGTTTACAAATTTTTGTATAGTATTGTATTAGAGTTTACTTTAAACGAGGGTTTACAACTTTTTGTATATAATTATGGTAGAGTTCACTCAAAACGGAGGTTTTCAACTTTTTGTATATATTTGTATAGTAGAGTTTACTCAAAACAGGGATATATTTGTATAGTAGAGTTTATTCAAAACGGGGGTTTACAACTTTTTGTATATTATTGTATTAGAGTTTACTCAAATTGGCGGTTTACAACTTTTTGTATATAGTTATAGTAGAGTTCACTCAAAACGGAGGTTTAAACTTTTTGTATATAATTGTATAGTAGATTTTACTCAAAATGGGGGTTTACAACTTTTTGTATATAATTATAGTAGAGTTCACTCAAAATGGAGGTTTACTTCTTTTTGTAAATAATTATAGTAGAGTTTACTCAAAACGGGGGTTTCAACTTTTTGTAAATTATTGTATAGTAGAGTTTACACAAAATGGGGGTTTACAACTTTTTGTATATAATTGTATTGTAAATTTTACTCAAAACATGGGTTTACAACTTTTTGTATATATTTGTATTGTAGAGTTTACTCAAAACGGGGGTTTACAACTTTTTGTATATAATTGTATAGTAGAGTTTACTCAAAACGGAGGTTTACAACTTTTTGTGTATAATTGTATAATAGAGTTTACTCAAAACGGGGGTTTACAATTTTTTGTATATTATTGTATTACTCAAAACGGCGGTTTACAACTTTTTGTACTATAAAAACTTGGTTTAAAACTTTATGTATATAATTGTATAGTAGAGTGTACTCAAAACGGGGGTTTACAACTTTTTTTTGTATATTATTGTATTAGAGTTTACTCAAAACGGGGGCTTACAACTTTTTGTATATAATTATAGTATAGTTCACTCAAAACGGAGGTTTACCACTTTTTGTATATAATTATAGTATAGTTCACTCAAAACGGAGGTTTACAACTTTTTGTTTATAATTGTATAGTAGAGTTTACTAAAAACGGGGGTTTACAACTTTTTATATATAATTGTATAGTAGAGTTTACTCAAAACGGGGGTTTACAACTTTTTGTATATTATTTTATTAGTGTTTACTCAAAACGGGGGTTTACAACTTTTGTAAAAAATTGTATAGTAGAGTTCACCCAAAACGGGGGTTTACAAATTTTTGTATATAATTGAATAGTAGATTTTACTCAAAACGGGGGTTTAGAACTTTTTGTATAATATTCTATTAGAGTTTAATCAAAATGGGGGTTTACAACTTTTTGTATATAATTGTATAGTATAGTTTAATCAAAACGGGGGTTAACAACTTTTTGTATATAATTATAGTGGAGTTTGCTCAAAACAGGGGTTTACAACTTTTTGTATATAATTGTATAGTAGAGTTTACACCAAACAGGGTTTTACAACTTTTTGTATATAATTGTATAGTTGAGTTTACTCAAAACGGGGATTTACAACATTTTTTATATAATTGTATAGTAGAGTTTACTCAAAACGGGGGTTTAAACTTTTTGTATATTATTGTATTAGAGTTTACTCAAAACGGGGGTTTACAACTTATTGTATATAATTATAGTAGAGTTCACACAAAATGGAGGTTTACAACTTTTTGTATATAATTGTATAGTAGAGTTTACTCAGAACGGGGGTTCACGACTTTTTGAATATTATTGTATTAGAGTTTACTCAAATATAATTGTGTAGTAGAGTTTACTGAAAACGGGGGTTTACAACATTTTGTATATAATTGTATAGTAGAGTTTACTCAAAACGGGGGTTTACAACTTTTTGTATACTTTTTGTATATAATTGTAAAGTAGAGTTAACTCAAATCAGGGGTTTACATCTTTTTGTATATTATTGTATTAGAGTTTACTCAAAATGGGGGCTTATAACTTTTTGTAAATAATTGTATAGTAGAGTTTACTCAAAACGGGGGTTTACAACTTTTTTTATCTTATTCTATTAGAGTTTACTCAAATCGGGGGTTTTCAACTTTTTGTATATAATTATAGTGGAGTTCACTCAAAACGGAGGGTTACAACTTTTTCTATATAATTATAGTAGAGTTTACTCAAAACGGGGGTTTACAACTTCTTGAAAATAATTGTTTAGTAGAGTTAACTCAAAACCGGGGTTTACAACTTTTTGTATATTATTGTATTAGAGTTTACTCAAAACGAGGGAACGGGGGTTTACAAATTTTTGTATATTATTGTATTAGAGTTTACTCAAAACAGGGGTTAACAACTTTTTGTATATAATTATAGTAGAGTTCACTCAAATCGGAGGTTTACAGCTTTTTGTATATAATTTTATAGTCGAGTTTACTCAAAACGGGGGTTAAAAACTTTTTGTATATTATTTTGTAGTAGAGTTTACTCAAAATGGGGGTTTACAACTTTTTGTATATTATTGTATTAGAGTTTACTCAAAACGGAGGTTTACAACTTTTTGTATATAATTATAGTAGTGTACCCTCAAAATGGGGGTTTACAACTTTTTGTATATAATTGTATAGTAGAGTTTACTCAAAAAGGGGTTTTCAAACTTTTGTATATAATTGTATAGTAGAGTTTACTCAAAACGGGGGTTTACAACTTTTTGTATATTAATGTATTAGAGTTTACTCAAAACAGGGGTTAACAATTTTTGTATATAGTTATAGTAGAGTT
This sequence comes from Gentiana straminea, assembly GCA_036785695.1. Classification (NCBI taxonomy): domain Eukaryota; kingdom Viridiplantae; phylum Streptophyta; class Magnoliopsida; order Gentianales; family Gentianaceae; genus Gentiana; species Gentiana straminea. The sequence continues at coordinate 129,157 of JAVUPR010000268.1, read as the reverse complement.
CGCTCAAAACGGATATTTACAACTTTTTGTATAGAATTGTATAGTAGAGTTTACTCAAAACGGGGGGTTTACAACTCTTTGTACAATAAAACGGGGGTTTACAACTTTTTGTATATAATTGTATAGTAGAGTTTACTCAAAACGGGGTTTACAACTTTTTGTATATAATTGTATTGTAAATTTTTCTAAAAACATGGGTTTACAACTTTTTGTATATAATTATAGTCGAGTTCACTCAAAACGGTGGTTTACAACATTTTGTATATAATTTTATAGTAGAGTTACACAAAACGGGGGTTTACAACTTTTTGTATATAATTGTATTGTAAATTTTACTAAAAACGTGGGTTTACAACTTGTTGTATATAATTATAGTAGAGTTCTCTCAAAACGGAGGTTTACGACTTATTGTATATAATTGTATAGTAGAGTTTCTTCAAAAAGGGGGTTTACCACTTTTTGTATATTATTGTGTTAGAGTTTACTCAAAACGGGGGTTTTCAACTTTTTGTATATAATGATAGTAGAGTTCCCTCAAACGGAGGTTTACAACTTTTTGTAAATAATTGTATAGTAGAGTGTACTCAAAACAAGGGTTTACAACTTTTTGTATATTATTGTATTAGAGTTTACTCAAATTGGGGGTTTACAACTTTTTGTATATAATTATAGTAGAGTTCACTCAAAACGGAGGTTTAAACTTTTTGTATATAATTGTATAGTAGATTTTACTCAAAATAGGGGTTTACAACTTTTTGTATATAATTATAGTAGAGTTCACTCAAAACGGAGGTTTACTACTTTTTGTAAATAATTATAGTAGAGTTTACTCAAAACGGGGGTTTATAACTTTTTGTAAATTATTGTATAGTAGAGTTTACACAAAATGGGGGTTTACAACTTTTTGTATATAATTGAATTGTATATTTTACTCAAAACGGGGGTTTAGAACTTTTTGTATATTATTCTATTAAAGTTTAATCAAAATGGGGGTTTACAACTTTTTGTATATAATTGTATAGTAGAGTTTAATCAAAACGGGGGTTAACAACTTTTTGTATATAATTATAGTGGAGTTTGCTCAAAACAGGGGTTTACCACTTTTTTAATATAATTGTATAGTAGAGTTTACACCAAACGGAGGTTTACAACTTTTTGTATATAATTGTATAGTAGAGTTTACTCAAAACGGGGATTTACAACATTTTGTATATAATTGTATAGTAGAGTTTACTCAAAACGGGTGTTTACAACTTTTTGTATATTATTGTATTAGAGTTTACTCAAAACGGGGGTTTACTACTTATTGTATATAATTATAGTAGAGTTCACACAAAACGGAGGTTTACAACTTTTTGTATATAATTGTATAGTAGAGTTTACTCAGAACGGGGGTTCACGACTTTTTGTATATTATTGTATTAGAGTTTACTCAAATATAATTGTGTAGTAGAGTTTACTCAAAATGGGGGTTTACAACTTTTTGTATACTTTTTGTATATAATTGTATAGTAGAGTTAACTCAAAACAGGGGTTTACATCTTTTTGTATATTATTGTATTCGAGTTTACTCAAAATGGGGGTTTATAAATTTTTGTAAATAATTGTATAGTAGAGTTTACTCAAAACGGGGGTTTACAACTATTTGTATATTATTCTATTAGAGTTTACTCAAATCGGGGGTTTTCAACTTTTTGTATATAATTATAGTAGAGTTCACTCAAAACGGAGGTTTACAACTTTTTCTATATAATTATAGTAGAGTTTACTCAAAACGCGGGTTTACAACTTTTTGAAAATAATTGTATAGTAGAGTTAACACAAAATGGGGGTTTACAACTTTTTGTATATTATTGTATTAGAGTTTACTCAAAATGAGGGAACGGGGGTTTACAAATTTTTGTATATTATTTTATTAGAGTTTACTCAAAACAGGGGTTAACAACTTTTTGTATATAATTATAGTAGAGTTCACTCAAATTGGAGGTTTACAGCTTTTTGTATATAATTTTATAGTCGAGTTTACTCAAAACGGGGGTTAAAAACTTTTTGTATATTTTTTTGTAATAGAGTTTACTCAAAACAGGGGTTTACAACTTTTTGTATTTTATTGTATTAGAGTTTACTCAAAATGGGGGTTTACAACTTTTTGTATATAATTATAGTAATGTACCCTCAAAATAGGGGTTTACAACTTTTTGTATATAATTGTATAGTAGAGTTTACTCAAAATGGGGGGTTTACAAACTTTTGTATATAATTGTATAGTAGAGTTTACTCAAAACGGGGGTTTACAACTTTTTGTATATTAATGTATTAGAGTTTACTCAAAACGGGGGTTTAGAACTTTTTGTACAATAAAACGGGGGTTTACAACTTTTTGTATATAATTGTATAGTAGAGTTTACTCAAAACAGGGGTTTACAACTTTTTGTATATAATTGTATAGTAGAGTTTACTCAAAGCGGGGGTTTACAACTTTTTGTATATAATTGTATTGTAAATTTTTCTAAAAACATGGGTTTACAACTTTTTATATATAATTATAGTCGAGTTCACTCAAAACGGTGGTTTACAACATTTTGTATACAATTGTATAGTAGAGTTACTCAAAACGGGGGTTTACAACTTTTTGTATATAATTGTATTGTAAATTTTACTAAAAACGTGGGTTTACAACTTTTTGTATATAATTGTATAGTAGAGTTTACTCAAAACGGAGGTTTACAACTTTTTGTATATAATTGTATAGTAGAGTTTACTCAAAACCGGGGTTTACAACTTTTTGTATATTATTGTATTACTCAAAAAGGGGGCTTACAACTTTTTGTACAATAAACATGGGGGTTTAAAACTTTTTGTATATAATTGTAAAGTAGAGTTTACTCAAAACGGGGGTTTACAACTTTTTGTATATTATTGTGTTAGAGTTTACTCAAAACGGGGGTTTTCAACTTTTTGTATATAATGAAAGTGGAGTTCACTCAAAACGGAGGTTTACAACTTTTTGTTAATAATTGTATAGTATAGTTTACTCAAAACGAGGGTTTACAACTTTTTGCACAATAAAAATGGGGGTTTAAAACTTTTTATATATAATTGTATAGTTGAGTTTACTCAAAACGGGGGTTTACAACTTTTTGTATATTATTGTATTAGAGTTTACTCAAAACGGGTGTTTACAACTTTTTGTATATAATTATAGTAGAGTTCACTCATAACGGATGTTTACAACTTTTTGTACATAATTGTAGTAAAGTTTACTCAAAACGGGGGTTTACAACTTTTTGTAAATTATTGTATAGTAGAGTTCACACAAAATGGGGGTTTACAACTTTTTGTATATAATTGTATTGTAAATTTTACTCAAAACGTGGGTTTACAACTTTTTGTGTATAATGGTATTGTAGAGTTTACTCAAAACGGAGGTTTACAACTTTTTGTATATAATGGCATAGTAGAGTTTACTCAAAATGGGGGTTTACAACTTTTCGTATATTATTGTTTTACTCAAAACGGGGGTTCACAACTTTTTGTACAATAAAAACAGGGGTTTAAAACTTTTTGTATAGAATTGTATAGTAGAGGTTACTCAAAACGGGGGTTTGTAACTTTTTGTTTATAATTATAGTAGAGTTCTCTCAAAACGGAGGTTTACAACTTTTTGTAAATAATTATAGTAGAGTTTACTCAAAACGGGGGTTTACAACTTTTTGTAAATTATTGTATAGTAGAGTTTTCTCCAAACTGGGGTTTACAACTTTTTGTATATAATTGTAATGTAAATTTTACCCAAAACGGGGGTTTACAACTTTTTGTATATAATTGTATAGTAGAGTTTACTCACAACGGGGGTTTAAAACTTTTTGTATATTATTGTATTAGAGTATACTCGAAACGGAGGTTTACAACTTTTTATATATAATTATTGTAGAGTTCACTCAAAACGGAGGTTTACAACTTTTTGTATATAATTGTAGAGTAGAGTATACTCAAAACGGGGGTTTACCACTTTTTGTACATTATTGTATTACTCAAAACGGGGGTTTACAACTTTTTGTACAATAAAAAAGGGAGTTTACAACTTTTTGTATATAATTGTATAGTTGTTTACTCAAAACGGCGGTTTACAAATTTTTGTATATTATTGTATTAGAGATTATTCAGAACGGGGGTTTATAACTTTTTGTATATAATTATAGTAGAGTTCACTCCAAACGGAGGTTTACAAATTTTTGTTTATAATTATAGTAGAGTTTACCCAAAACGGAGGTTTAAAACTTTTTGTATATAATTGTATTGTAGAGTTTACTAAAAACGGGGCTTTACAACTTTTTATATATAATTGTATAGTAGAGTTTACTCAAAACGGGGGTTTATAACTTTTTGTATATTATTTTATTAGTGTTTACTCAAAACGGGGGTTTACAACTTTTTGTAAAAAATTGTATAGTAGAATTCACCCAAAACGGGGGTTTACAAATTTTTGTATATAATTGAATAGTAGATTTTACTCAAAACGGGGGTTTAGAAATTTTTGTATATTATTCTATTAGAGTTTAATCAAAATGAGGGGTTTACAAATTTTTGTGTATAATTGTATAGTAGAGTTTACTCAAAACGGGGGTTAACAACTTTTTGTATATAATTATAGTAGAGTTTGCTCAAAACGAGGGTTTACAACTTTTTCTACGGGGATTTACAACTTTTTGTATATAATTGTATAGTAGAGTTTACTCAAAACGGGGATTTACAACTTTTTGTATATTATTGTATTAGAGTTTACTCAAAACGGGGGTTTACAACTTTTTGTATATTATTGTATTAGAGTTTACTCAAAACGGGGGTTTACAACTTATTGTATATAATTATAGTAGAATTCACACAAAACGGAGGTTTACAACTTTTTGTATATAATTGTATAGTAGAGTTTACTCAAAACGGGGGTTTACAACTTTTTGTATATTATTGTATTATAGTTTACTCAAATATTATAGTATAGTAGAGTTTACTCGAAACGGGTGTTTACAACATTTTGTATATAATTGTATAGTAGAGTTTACTCAAAACGGGGTTTACAACTTTTTGTATATAATTCTATAGTAGAGTTTACTCAAAACAGGGGTTTACATCTTTTTGTATATTATTGTATTAGAGTTTACTCAAAACGGGGGCTCATAACTTTTCAAATAATTGTATAGTAGAGTTTTCTCAAAATGGGGGTTTAAAACTTTTCGTATATTATTCTATTAGAGTTTACTCAAATCGGGGGCTTACAACTTTTTGTATATAATTATAGTAGAGTTCACTCAAAACGGCGGTTTACAACTTTTTCTGTATAATTATAGTATAGTTTACTCAAAACGGGGGTTTACAACTTTTTGTAAATAATTGAATAGTAGAGTTAACTCAAAACGTGGGTTTACAACTTTTTGAATATTATTGTATTAGAGTTTACTCAAAACGAGGGAACGGGGGTTTACAACTTTTTGTATATTATTGTATTAGAGTTTACTCAAAACGGGGGTTAAAACTTTTTGTAAATAATTATAGTAGAGTTCACTCAAATCGGAGGTTTACAGCTTTTTGTATATAATTTTATATTAGAGTTTACTGAAAACGGGAGTTAACAAATTTTTGTATATTATTTTGTAGTAGAGTTTACTCAAAACGGGGGTTTACAACTTTTTGTATATTATTGTATTAGAGTTTATTCATAACGGGGGTTTACAACTTTTTGTATATAATTATAGTAGTGTGCCCTCAAAATGGGGGTTTACAACTTTTTGTATATAATTGTATAGTAGAGTTTACTCAAAAAGGAGGTTTTCAAATTTTTGTATATAATTGTATAGTAGAGTTTACTCAAAACGGGGGTTTACAACTTTTTGTATATTAATTTATTAGAGTTTACTCATAATGGGGGTTAACAATTTTAGTATATAATTATAGTCGACTTCGCTCAAAACGGAGGTTTACAACTTTTTGTATATAATTGTATAGTAGAGTTTTCTCAAAACAGGGGTTTACAACTTTTTGTATATAATTGTATTGTAAATTTTACTCAAAACGTGGGTTTACAACTTTTTGTATATAATTGTTTAGTAGAGTTTACTCAAAACGGGGGTTTACAACTTTTTGTATATTATTGTATTAGAGTTTACTCGAAACGGGGGTTTACAACTTTTTATATATAATTATAGTAGAGTTCACTCAAAACGAGGGTTTACAACTTTTAGTATATACTGGTATTGTAAATTTTACTCAAAACGGGGGTTTACAACTTTTTGTATATATTTGTATAGTAGAGTTTACTCAATACGGGGGTTTACAACTTTTTGTATATTAGTGTATTACTCAAGACGGGGTTAACAACTTTTTGTACAATAAAAACGGGGATTTACAACTTTTTGTATATAATTATTGTAGAGTTTACTCAAAACGGAGGTTAACAAATTTTTGTAAATAATTATAGTAGAGTTTACTCAAAACGGGGGTTTACAACATTTCGTAAATTATTGTATAGTAGAGTTTACACAAAATGGGGGTTTACAACTTTTTGTATATAATTGTATTGTAAAGTTTACTCAAAACTGGGGTTTACAACTTTTTATATATAATTGTATAGTAGAGTTTACTCAAAACGTGGGTTTACAACTTTTTGTATAGTATTGTATTAGAGTTTACTCTTAACGAGGGTTTACAACTTTTTGTATATAATTATAGTAGAGTTCACTCAAAACTGAGGTTTACAACTTTTTGTATATATTTGTATAGTAGAGTTTACTCAAAACGGGGGTATATTTGTATAGTAGAGTTTACTCAAAATGGGGGTTTACAACTTTTTGTATATTATTGTATTAGAGTTTACTCAAATTGGGGGTTTACAACTTTTTGTATATAATTATAGTAGAGTTCACTCAAAACGGAGGTTTAAACTTTTTGTATATAATTGTATAGTAGATTTTACTCAAAATGGGGGTTTACAACTTTTTGTATATAATTATAGTAGAGTTCACTCAAAACGGAGGTTTACTACTTTTTGTAAATAATTATAGTAGAGTTTACTCAAAACGGGGGTTTACAACTTTTTGTAAATTATTGTATAGTAGAGTTTACACAAAATGGGGGTTTACAACTTTTTGTATATAATCGTATTGTAAATTTTACTCAAAACATGGATTTACAACTTTTTGTATATATTTGTATTGTAGAGTTTACTCAAAATGGGGGTTTACAACTTTTTGTATATAATTGTATAATAGAGTTTACTCAAAACGGAGGTTTACAACTATTTGTGTATAATTGTATAATAGAGTTTACTCAAAACGGGAGTTTACAATTTTTTGTATATTATTGTTTTACTCAAAACGGCGGTTTACAACTTTTTGTACTATAAAAACTTGGTTTAAAACATTATGTATATAATTGTATATTAGTGTTTACTCAAAATGGGGGTTTACAACTTTTTGTATATTATTGTATTAGAGTTTACTCAAAACGGGGGCTTACAACTCTTTGTATATAATTATAGTATAGTTCACTCAAAACGGAGGTTTACAACTTTTTGTATATAATTATAGTAGAGTTCACTCAACACGGAGGTTTACAACTTTTTGTTTATAATTGTATAGTAGAGTTTAATAAAAATGGGGGTTTACAACTTTTTATATATAATTGTATAGTAGAGTTTACTCAAAACGGGGGTTTACAACTTTTTGTATATTATTTTATTAGTGTTTACTCAAAACGGGGTTTACAACTTTTGTAAAAAATTGTATAGTAGAGTTCACCCAAAACGGGGGTTTACAAATTTTTGTATATAATTGAATAGTAGATTTTACTCAAAACGGGGGCTTAGAACTTTTTGTATATTATTCTATTATAGTTTAATCAAAATGGGGGTTTACAACTTTTTGTATATAATTCTATAGTAGAGTTTACTCAAAACGGGGGTTAACAACTTTTTGTGTATAATTATAGTGAAGTTGCTCAAAACGGGGGTTTACAACTTTTTGTATATAATTGTATAGTAGAGTTTACACCAAACGGGGGTTTACAACTTTTTGTATATAATTGTATAGTAGTGTTTACTCAAAACGGGGATTTACAACATTTTGTATATAATTATAGTAGAGTTCTCTCAAAACGGAGGTTTACGACTTATTATATATAATTGTATAGTAGAGTTTCTTCAAAACAGGGGTTTACAACTTTTTGTATATTATTGTGTTAGAGTTTACTCAAAACGGGGTTTTCAACTTTTTGTATATAATGATAGTAGAGTTCACTCAAAACGGAGGTTTACAACTTCTTGTAAATAATTGTATAGTAGAGTTTACTCAAAACGGGGGTTTACAACTTTTAGCACAATAAAAACGGGGTTTAAATTTTATATATAATTGTATAGTAGATTTACTCAAAACGGGGGTTTACAACTTTTTGCATATTATTGTATTAGAGTTTACTCAAAACGGGTGTTTACAACTTTTTGTATATAATTATAGTAGAGTTCACTCAAAACGGAAGTTTACAACTTTTTGTATATAATTTTAGTAAATTTTTTACTCAAAACGGTGGTTTACAACTTTTTGTAAATTATTGTATAGTACAGTTTACAACTTTTTGTATATAATTGTGTTGTAAATTTTACTCAAAACGTGGGTTTACAACTTTTTGTATATATTTGTATAGTAGAGTTTACTCAAAACGAAGGTTTACAACTTTTTGTATATAATGGTATAGTAGAGTTTACTCAAAATGGGGGTTTACAACTTTTCGTATATTATTGTATTACTCAAAACGGGGGTTTAAAACTTTTTGTACAATAACAACGGGGTTTAAAACTTTTTGTATATAATTGTATAGTAGAGTATACTCAAAACGGTGGTTTATAACTTTTTGTTTATAATTATAGTAGAGTTCTCAAAAAACGGAGGTTTACAACTTTTTGTAAATAATTATAGTAGAGTTTACTCAAAACGGGGGTTTACAACTTTTTGTAAATTATTGTATAGTAGAGTTTACACCAAACTGGGGTTTACAACTTTTTGTATATAATTGTATTGTAAATTTTACTCAAAACGGGGGTTTACAACTTTTTGTAAATAATTGTATAGTAGAGTTTACTCAAAACGGGGTTTACAACTTTTTGAATATTATTGTATTAGAGTTTACTCAAACGGGGGTTTACAACTTTTTATATATAATTATAGTAGTAGAGAATACTCAAAACGGGGTTTACAAATTTTTGTATATTATTGTATTACTCAAAACGGGGGTTTACAACTTTTTGTACAATAAAAACGAGGGTTTACAACTTTTTGTATATAATTGTATCGTAGAGTTTACTCAAAACGGGGGTTTACAACTTTTTGTATATTATTGTATTAGAGTTTATTCAAATCGGGGGTTTAAAACTTTTTCTATATAATTATAGTAGAGTTCACTCAAAACGGAGGTTTACAACTTTTTGTATATAATTATAGTAGAGTTTACTCAAAATGGGGATTTACAACTTTTTGTAAAAAATTGTATAGTAGATTTTACCCAAAACGGGGGTTTACAACATTTTGTATATAATTGTATATTAGAGTTTACTAAAAACGGGGGTTTACAACTTCTTGTATATAATTGTATAGTAGAGTTTACTCAAAACGGGGGTTTACAAATTTTTGTATATTATTTTATTAGTGTTTACTCAAAACGGGGTTTACAACTTTTGTAAAAAATTGTATAGTTGAGTTCACCCAAAACGGGGGTTTACAAATTTTTGTATATAATTGAATAGTAGATTTTACTCAAAACGGGGGTTTACAACTTTTTGTATATTATTGTATTAGAGTTTAATCAAAATGGGGGTTTACAACTTTTGTATATAATTGTATAGTAGAGTTTACTCAAAACGGGGGTTTACAACTTTTTGTATATAATTATAGTAGAGTTCGTTCAAAACGGGGGTTTACAACTTTTTGTATATAATTGTATAGTAGAGTTTACACCAAACGGGGGTTTACAACTTTTTGTATATAATTGTATAGTAGAGTTTACTCAAAACGGGGATTTACAACTTTTGTATATAATTGTATAGTAGAGTTTACTCAAAACGGGGGTTTACAACTTTTTGTATATTATTGTATTAGAGTTTACTCAAAACGGGGGTTTACAACTTATTTGTATATAATTATAGTAGAGTTTACACAAAACGGAGGTTTACAACTTTTTGTATATAATTGTATAGTAGAGTTTACTCAAAACGGGGTTTACAACTTTTTGTATATTATTGTATTAGAGTTTACTCAAATACGTATAGGAGTTTACTCAAAACGGGGGTTTACAACATTTTGTATATAATTTTATAGTAGAGTTTACTCAAAATGGGTGTTTACAACTTTTTGTATACTTTTTGTATATAATTGTATAGTAGAGTTAACTCAAAATAGGGGTTTACATCTTTTTGTATATTATAGTATTAGAGTTTACTCAAAATGGGGGCTTATAATTTTTGTATATAATTGTATAGTAGATTTTACTCAAAACGGGGGTTTACAACTTTTTGATAATAATTGTATAGTAGAGTTAACTCAAAACGGGGTTTTACAACTTTTTGATAATAATTGTATAGTAGAGTTAACTCAAAACGGGGGTTTACAACTTTTTGTATATTATTGTATTAGTGTTTACTCAAAATGAGGGAACGGGGGTTTACAACTTTTTGTATATTATTGTATTAGAGTTTACTCAAAACACGGGTTAACAAATTTTTGTATATAATTATAGTAGAGTTCACACAAATCGGAAGTTTACAGCTTTTTGTATATAATTTTATAGTCGAGTTTAATCAAAATGGGGGTTAAAAACTTTTTGTATATTATTTTGTAGTAGAGTTTACTCAAAACGGGTGTTTACAACTTTTTGTATATTATTGTATTAGAGTTTACTCAAAACGGGGGTTTACAACTTTTTGTATATAATTATAGTAGTGTACCCTCAAAATGGGGGTTTACAACTTTTTGTATATAATTGTATAGTAGAGTTTACTCAAAACGGGGGTTTACAAACTTTTGTATATAATTGTATAGTAGAGTTTACTCAAAACGGGGGTTTACAACTTTTTGTATATTAATGTATTAGAGTTTACTCAAAACGGGGTTTAACAATTTTTTGTATATAATTATAGTAGAGTTCGATCAAAACGGATGTTTACAACTTTTTGTATAGAATTGTATAGTAGAGTTTACTCAAAACGGGGGTTTACAACTTTTTGTACAATAAAACGGGGGTTTACAACTTTTTGTATATAATTGTATAGTAGAGTTTACTCAAAACGGGGGTTTACAACTTTTTGTATATAATTGTATTGTAAATTTTTCTAAAAACGTGGGTTTACAACTTTTTGTATATTATTATAGTAGAGTTCACTCAAAACGGTGGTTTACTACATTTTGTATATAATTTTATAGTAGAGTTACTCAAAACGGGGGTTTACAACTTTTTGTATATAATTGTATTGTAAATTTTACTAAAAACGTGTGTTTTACAACTTTTTGTATATAATTGTATAGTAGAGTTTACTCAAAACGGAGGTTTACAACTTTTTGTATATAATGTATAGTAGAGTTTACTCAAAACGGGGGTTTACAACTTTTTGTATATTATTGTATTACTCAAAACGGGGGCTTACAACTTTTTGTACAATAAAACGGGGTTTAAAACTTTTTGTATATAATTTTATAATAGAGTTTACTCAAAGCGGGGGTTTACAACTTTTTGTATATAATTATAGTAGAGTTCTCTCAAAACGGAGGTTTACGACTTTTTGTATATAATTGTATAGTAGAGTTTCTTCAAAACGGGGTTTACAACTTTTTGTATATTATTGTATAGTAGAGTTTACTCAAAACGGGGGTTTACAACTTTTTGTATATAATGATAGTAGAGTTCACTCAAAACGGAGGTTTACAACTTTTTGTAAATAATTGTATAGTAGAGTTTACTCAAAACGGGGGTTTACAACTTTTTGTACAATAAAAACGGGGGTTTAAAACTTTTTTATATATAATTGTATAGTAGAGTTTACTCAAAACGGGGGTTTACAACTTTTTGTATATTATTGTATTAGAGTTTACTCAAAACGGGTGTTTACAACTTTTTGTATATAATTATAGTAGAGTTCACTCAAAACGGAAGTTTACAACTTTTTGTATATAATTGTAGTAAAGTTTACTCAAAACGGGGTTTACAACTTTTTGTAAATTATTGTATAGTAGAGTTTACACAAAACGGGGGTTTACAACTTTTTGTATATAATTGTATTGTAAATTTTACTCAAAACGTGGGTTTACAACTTTTTGTATATAATGGTATAGTAGAGTTTACTCAAAACGGAGGTTTACAACTTTTTGTATATAATGGTATAGTAGAGTTTACTCAAAACGGGGGTTTACAACTTTTTGTATATTATTGTTTTACTCAAAACGGGGGTTTACAACTTTTTGTACAATAAAAATAGGGTTTAAAACTTTTTGTATAAAATTGTATAGTAGAGGCTACTCAAAACGGGGGTTTATAACTTTTTATATATAATTGTATAGTAGAGTTTACTCAAAACGAGGGTTTACAATTTTTTGTATATTATTGTATAATAGTTTACTCAAAACAGGGGTTTACAACTTTTTGTATATAATTATTGTAGAGTTCACTCAAAACGGAGGTTTACAACTTTTTGTATATAATTATAGTAGAGTTTACTCAAAACGGGGGTTTACAACTTTTTGTAAATTATTGTATAGTAGAGTTTACACAAAACGGGGGTTTACAACCTTTTGTATATAATTGTATTGTAAATTTTACTCAAAACGTGGGTTTACAACTTTTTTATGTAATTGTATAGTAGAGTTTACTCAAAACGGAGGTTTACAACTTTTTGTAATTGTATAGTAGAGTTTACTCAAAACGACGGTTTACAACTTTTCATATATTATTGTATTACTCAAAACGGGGGTTTACAACTTTTTGTACAATAAAAACGAGGGTTCAAAACTTTTTGTATATAATTGTATAGTAGAGTTTACACAAACGGGGGTTTACAACTTATTATATATTATTGTATTAGAATTTTCTCATAACGGGGTTTACAACTTTTGGTATATAATTATAGTAGTTCTCTCAAAACGGATGTTTAAAACTTTTTGTATATATTTCTATAGTAGAGTTTACTCAAAACGGAGGTTTACAACTATTTGTATATATTTGTATAGTGGAGTTTACCCAAAACGGGGTTTACAACTTTTTGTAAATTATTGTATATTAGAGTTTACACAAAACTGGGGTTTACAACTTTTTGTATTTAATTGTATTGTAAATTTTACTCAAAACGGGGGTTTACTACTTTTTGTATATAATTGTATAGTAGAGTTTACTCAAAACGGGGGTTTACAACTTTTTGTATATAATTGTATTGTAAATTTTACTCAAAACATGGGTTTACAACTTTTTGTATATAATTGTATTGTAGAGTTTACTCAAAACGGAGGTTACAACTTTTTGTATATAATTGTAATGTAGAGTTTACTCAAAACGGTGGTTTACTACTTTTTGTATATTATTGTATTACTCAAATCGGGGGTTTACAACTTCTTGTACAATAAAAACAAGGATTTAAAACTTTTTGTATATAGTTGTATAGTATAGTCTACTCAAAACGGGGGTTTACAACTTTTTGTATTTAATTATAGTAGAGTTCACTCAAAACGGAGGTTTACAACTTTTTGCAAATAATTATAGTAGAGTTTTCTCGAAACGGGGGTTTACAACTTTTGGTAAATTATTGTATAATAGAGTTTACACCAAACGGGGGTTTACAACTTTTTGTATATAATTGTACGGTAAATTTTACTCAAAACGGGGGTTTACAACTTTTTGTATATAATTGTATAGTTGAATTTACTCAAAACAGGGGGTTTACAACTTTTTGTATATTATTGTATTATAGTTTACACAAAACGGGGGTTTACAACTTTTTATATATAATTATAATAGAGTTCACTCGAAACGGAGGTTTACAACTTTTTGTATATAACTATATATTAGAGTTTACTGTAAACGGGGGTTGACAACTTTTTGTATATTATTTTATTACTCAAAACGGGGGTTTACAACTTTTTGTAAATAATTGTATAGTAGAGTTTACTCAAAACGGGGGTTTACAACTTTTGTATATTATTGTTTTAGAGTTTACTCAAAACGGGGGTTTACTACTTTTTGTATGTAATTATAGTAGAGTTCACTCAAAATGGAGGTTTACAGCTTTTTGTATATAATTGTATAGTAGAGTTTACTCAAAACGGGGGGTTACAACTTTTTGTATATTATTGTATTAGAGTTTACTCAAAATGAGGGTTTACAACATTTTGTATGTAATTGTATTGTAAATTTTACTCAAAACGGGGGTTTACAACTTTTTGTATATAATTTTATAGTAGAGTTTACTCAAAACGGAGGTTTACAACTTTTTGTATATAATTGTATAGTAGAGTTTACTCAAAACGGGGTTTTACAACTTTTTGTATATAATTGTATATTGTTTTACTCAAAACGGGGGTTTACAACTTTTTGTATATTTGAATTAGTATGTAAAGTTTTACTCAAAACGGTGGTTTACAACTTTTTGTATATAATTATAAGTAGAGTTCACTCAAAACGGAGGTTTACAACTTTTTGTATATAATTATATTAGAGTTTACTCAAAACGGGGGTTTACAACTTTTTGTATATTATTGTATACTAAAGGGGGTTTACTCAAAAAAACGGGGTTTACAACTTTTTGTATATAATTGTATAGTAGAGTTTACTCAAAACGGGGTTTACAACTTTTTGTATATTATTGTATTAGAGTTTACTCAAAACGGGGGTTTACAACTTTTTGTATAATTATAGAGAGTTGACTCAAAATGGGGGTTTACAACAATTTGTAAATAATTGTATATTAGAGTTTACTCAAAACGGGGGTTTACAACTTTTTGTAAATTATTGTATTATAGTTTACTCAAAATGGGGTTTACAACTTTTTGTATATAATTAGAGTAGAGTTCACTCAAAACGGGGTTTACAACTTTTTGTATATAATTGTATAGTAGAGTTTACTCAAAACGGGGTTTACAACTTTTTGTATATTATTGTATTACTCAAAACGGGGGTTTACAACATTTTGTATATTATTGTATTAGTAGTTTACTCAAAACGGGGGTTTACAACATTTTGTATATAATGATAGTAGAGTTCACTCAAAATGGAGGTTTAAACTTTTTGTAAATAATTGTATTGTTGAGTTTACTCAAAACAGGGGTTTACAACTTTTTGTATATTATTGTATTAGAGTTTACTCAAAACGGGGGTTTACAACTTTTTGTATATAATTATAGTAGAGTTCACTCAAAACGGGGTTTACAACTTTTTGTATATATTATAGTAGAGTTTACTCAAAACGGGGTTTACAACTTTTTGTAAATTATTGTTTAGTAGAGTTTACACAAAACGGGGGTTTACAACTTTTTGTATATAATTGTATTGTAAATTTTAAAACTTTTTTTTGTATATAATTATAGTAGAGTTTACTCAAAACGGAGGTTTAAAACTTTTTGTATATAATTGTATAGTAGAGTTTACTCAAAACGGGGTTTACAACTTTTTGTATATAATGATAGTAGAGTTCACTGAAAACGGAGGTATACAACTTTTTGTAAATAATTGTATAGTAGAGTTTACTCAAAACGGGGGTTTACTACTTTTTGTGCAATAAAAACGGGGGTTTAAAACTTTTTGTATATAATTGTATAGTAGAGTTTACTCAAAATGAGGGTTTACAGCTTTTTGTATATTATTGTATTAGAGTTTACTCACAACGGGGGTTTACAACTTTTTGTATATAATTTTTGTAGAGTTCACTCAAAAGGAGGTTACAACTTTTTGTATATAATTATAGTAAAGTTTACTCAAAACGGGGTTTACAACTTTTTGTAAATTATTGTATAGTAGAGTTTACACAAAACGAGGGTTTACAACTTTTTGTATATAATTGTATTGTAAATTTTACTTTTTGTAACGTGGGATTTACAAATTTTTGTATATAATTGTATAGTAGAGTTTACTCAAAATAGAGGTTTACAACTTTTTGTATATAATTGTATTGTAGAGTTTACTCAAAACGGGGGTTTACAACTTTTTGTATATTATTGTATTACTGAAAACGGGGGTTAACAACTTTTTGTATATAATTATAGCAGAGTTCACTCAAAACGGAGGTTTACAACTTTTTGTTTGTAATTATAGTAGAGTTTACTCAAAACGGGGGTTTACAACTTTTTATAAATTATTGTATAGTAGAGTTTACACAAAATGGGGGTTTACAACTTTTTGTATATAATTGTATTGTAAATTTTACTCAAAACGGGGGTTTACAACTTTTTGTATTTAATTGTACAGTAGAGTTTACTCAAAACGGGGGTTTCCAACTTTTTGTATATAATTGTATAGTAGAGTTTACTCAAAACGGAGGTTTACAACTTTTTGTATATAATTGTATTGTAGACTTTACTCAAAATAGAGGTTTACAACTTTTTGTATATAATTGTATTGTAGAGTTACTCAAAACGGGGGTTTACAACTTTTTGTATATTATTGTATTACTGAAAACGGGGGTTTACAACTTTTTGTAGATAATTATACTAGAGTTCACTCGAAACGGAGGTTTACAACTTTTTGTATGTAATTATAGTAGAGTTTACTCAAAACGGGGGTTTACAACTTTTTGTAAATTTTATATAGTAGAGTTTACACAAAATGGGGGTTTACAACTTTTTCTATATAATTGTTTTGTAAATTTTACTCAAAACGGGGGTTTACAACTTTTTGTATATAATTGTACAGTAGAGTTTACTCAAAATATGGGTTTACAACTTTTTGTATATAATTGTATAGTAGAGTTTACTCAAAACGGAGGTTTACAACTTTTTGTATATAATTGTAAAGTAGAGTTTACTCAAAACGGTGGTTTACTACTTTTTGTATATTATTGTATTACTCAAATCGGGGGTTTACAACTTTTTGTACGATAAAAAGTAGGATTTAAAACTTTTTGTATATAATTGTATAGTAGAGTCTACTCAAACCGGGGGTTTACAACTTTTTGTATTTAATAATAGTAGAGTTCACTCAAAACGGAGGTTTACAACTTTTTGCAAATAAGTATAGTAGAGTTTTCTCGAAACGGGGGTTTACAACTTTTGGTAAATTATTGTATAGTAGAGTTTACACAAAACGGGGGTTTACAACTTTTTGTATATAATTGTACTGTAAATTTTACTCAAAACGGGGGTTTACAACTTTTTGTATATAATTGTATAGTTGAATTTACTCAAAACAGGGGGTTTACAACTTTTTGAATATTATTGTGTTAGAGTTTACTCAAAACAGGGATTTACAACTTTTTATATATAATAATAATAGAGTTCACTCGAAATGGAGGTTTACAACTTTTTGTATATAACTGTATATTAGAGTTTACTCAAAACGGGGGTTGACAACTTTTTGTATATTATTGTATTACTCAAAACGGGGGTTTACAATTTTTTGTATAATAAAAATGGGGGTTTACAACTTTTCGTATATTATTGTTTTAGAGTTTACTCAAAACGGGGGTTTACTACATTTTGTATGTAATTATAGTAGAGTTCACTCAAAATGGAGGTTAACAGCTTTTTGTATATAATTGTATAGTAGAGTTTACTCAAAACGGGGGGTTACAACTTTTTGTATATATTGTATTAGAGTTTACTCAAAATTAGGGTTTACAACATTTTGTATGTAATTGTATTGTAAATTTTACTCAAAACAGGGGTTTACAACTTTTTGTATATAATTGTATAGTAGAGTTTACTCAAAACGGAGGTTTACAACTTTTTGTATATAATTGTATAGTAGAGTTTACTCAAAACAGGGTTTTACAACTTTTTGTATATTATTGTATTACTCAAAACGGGGGTTTCCAACTTTTTGTACAAAAAACAGGGATTTAAAACATTTTGTATATAGTTGTAAAGTAGAGTTTACTCAAAACGGGGGTTTACAACTTTTTGTATATAATTAAAGTAGAGTTCACTCAAAACGGAGGTTTACAACTTTTTGTAAATAATTATAGTAGAGTTTACTCAAAACGGGGGTTTACAACTTTTTGTATACAATTGTATAATAGAGTGTACTCAAAACGGGGGTTTACAACTTTTAGTATATAATTGTACAGTAGAGTTTACTCAAAACGGGGTTTACAACTTTTTGTATATTATTGTATTAGAGTTTACTCAAAACGGGAGTTTACAACTTTTTGTATATTTGAGAGTTTACTCCAAACGGGGGTTTACAACATTTTGTAAATAATTGTATAGTAGAGTTTACTCAAAACGGGGGTTTACAACTTTTTGAAAATTATTGTATTATAGTTTACTCAAAATGGGGGTTTACAACTTTTTGTATATAATTAGAGTAGAGTTCACTCAAAACACATGTTTAAAACTTTTTGTACATAATTGTAAAGTAGAGTTTACTGAAAACGGGGGTCTACAACTTTTTGTATAATATTGTATTAGAGTTTACTCAAAACGGGGGTTTACAACATTTTGTATATAATGATAGTAGAGTTCACTCAAAATGGAGGTTTACAACTTTTTGTAAAAAATTGTATTTTAGAGTTTACTCAAAACAGGGGTTTACAACTTTTTGTATATTATTGTATTAGAGTTTACTCAAACGGGGGTTTACAACTTTTTGTATATAATTATAGTAGAGTTCACTCAAAACGGAGGTTTACAATTTTTGTATATATTATAGTAGAGTTTACTCTAATCGAGGGTTTACAACTTTTTGTAAATTATTGTATAGTAGAGTTTACACAAAACGGGGGTTTACAACTTTTTGTATATAATTGTATTGTAAATTTTACTTTTGTATATAATTATAGTACAGTTCACTCAAAACGGAGGTTTAAAACTTTTTGTATATAATTGTATAGTAGAGTTTACTCAAAATGGGGGTTTACAACTTTTTGTATATAATGATAGTAGAGTTCACTCAAAACGGAGGTATACAACTTTTTGTAAATAATTGTATAGTCTAGTTTACTCAAAACGGGGGTTTACAACTTTTTGTACAATAAAAACGGGGGATTAAAACTTTTTGTATATAATTGTATAGTAGAGTTTACTCAAAATGAGGGTTTACAACTTTTTGTATATTATTGTATTAGAGTTTACTCACAACGGGGGATTACAACTTTTTGTATATAATTTTTGTAGAGTTCACTCAAAAGGGTGGTTACCAACTTTTTGTATATAATTATAGTAAAGTTTACTCAAAACGGGGGTTTACAACTTTTTGTAAATTATTATATAGTAGAGTTTACACAAAACGAGGGTTTACAACTTTTTGTATATAATTGTATTGTAAATTTTACTCAAAACGTGGGTTTACAAATTTTTGTATATAATTGTATAGTAGAGTTTACTCAAAATAGAGGTTTACAACTTTTTGTATATAATTGTATTGTAGAGTTTACTCAAAACGGGGGTTTACAACTTTTTGTATATTATTGTATTAGTGAAAACGGGGGTTTACAACTTTTTGTAGATAATTATACTAGAGTTCACTCGAAACGGAGGTTTACAACTTTTTGTATGTAATTATAGTAGAGTTTACTCAAAACGGGGGTTTACAACTTTTTGTAAATTATTGTATAGTAGAGTTTACATAAAATGGGGGTTTACAACTTTTTGTATATAATTGTTTTGTAAATTTTACTCAAAACAGGGGTTTACAACTTTGTGTATATAATTGTACGGTAAAGTTTACTCAAAATGTGGGTGTAACTTTTTGCATATATTTGTATAGTAGAGTTTACTCAAAACGGAGGTTTACAACTCTTTGTATATAATTGTAAAGTGGAGTTTACTCAAAACGGTGGTTTACTACTTTTTGTATATTATTGTATTACTCAAATCGGGGGTTTCAACTTTTTGTACAATAAAAACAAGGATTTAAAACTTTTTGTATATAATTGTATAGTAGAGTCTACTCAAACCGGGGGTTTACAACTTTTTGTATTTAATTATAGTAGAGTTCACTCAAAACGGAGGTTTACAACTTTTTGCAAATAATTATAGTAGAGTTTTCTCGAAACGGGGGTTTACAACTTTTGGTAAATTATTGTATAGTAGAGTTTACACAAAACGGGGGTTTACAACTTTTTGTATATAATTGTACTGTAAATTTTACTCAAAACGGGGGTTTACAACTTTTTGTATATAATTGTATAGTTGAATTTACTCAAAACAGGGGGTTTACAACTTTTTGTATATTATTGTATTAGATTTTACTCAAAACAGGGATTTACAACTTTTTATATATAATAATAATAGAGTTCACTCGAAACGGAGGTTTACAACTTTTTGTATATAACTGTATATTAGAGTTTACTCAAAACGGGGGTTGACAACTTTTTGTATATTATTGTATTACTCAAAACGGGGGTTTACAATTTTTTGTATAATAAAAACGGGGGTTTACAACTTTATGTAAATAATTGTATAGTAGAGTTTACTCAAAACGGGGTTTACAACTTTTTGTATATTATTGTTTTAGAGTTTACTCAAAATAGGGGTTTACTACATTTTGTATGTAATTATAGTAGAGTTCACTCAAAATGGAGGTTTACAGCTTTTTGTATATAATTGTATAGTAGAGTTTACTCAAAACGGGGGGTTACAACTTTTTGTATATTATTGTATTAGAGTTTACTCAAAATTAGGGTTTACAACATTTTGTATGTAATTGTATTGTAAATTTTACTCAAAACAGGGGTTTACAACTTTTTGTATATAATTGTATAGTAGAGTTTACTCAAAACGGAGGTTTACAACTTTTTGTATATAGTTGTAAAGTAGAGTTTACTCAAAACAGGGTTTTACAACTTTTTGTATATTATTGCATTACTCAAAACGGGGGGTTTCCAACTTTTTGTACAAATAAACAGGGATTTAAAACATTTTGTATATAGTTGTAAAGTAGAGTTTACTCAAAATGGGGGTTTACAACTTTTTGTATATAATTAAAGTAGAGTTCACTCAATACGGAGGTTTACAACTTTTTGTAAATAATTATAGTAGAGTTTACTCAAAACGGGGGTTTACAACTTTTTGTATACAATTGTATAATAGAGTGTACTCAAAACGGGGGTTTACAACTTTTAGTATATAATTGTACAGTAGAGTTTACTCAAAATGGGGTTTACAACTTTTTGTATATTATTGTATTAGAGTTTACTCAAAACGGGAGTTTACAACTTTTTGTATATTTGAGAGTTTACTCAAAACGGGGGTTTACAACATTTTGTAAATAATTGTATAGTAGAGTTTACTCAAAACGGGGGTTTACAACTTTTTGAAAATTATTGTATTAGAGTTTACTCAAAATGGGGGTTTACAACTTTTTGTATATAATTAGAGTAGAGTTCACTCAAAACAGAGGTTTAAAACTTTTTTACATAATTGTATAGTAGAGTTTACTGAAAACGGGGGTCTACAACTTTTTGTATATTATTGTATTAGAGTTTACTCAAAACGGGGGTTTACAACATTTTGTATATAATGATAGTAGAGTTCACTCAAAACGGAGGTTTACAACTTTTTGTAAATAATTGTATTGTAGAGTTTACTCAAAACAGGGGTTTACAACTTTTTGTATATTATTGTATTAGAGTTTACTCAAAACGGGGGGTTTACAACTTTTTGTATATAATTATAGTAGAGTTCACTCAAAACGGAGGTTTACAACTTTTTGTATATATTATAGTAGAGTTTACTCTAATCGAGGGTTTACAACTTTTTGTAAATTATTGTATAGTAGAGTTTACACAAAACGGGGGTTTACAACTTTTTGTATATAATTGTATTGTAAATTTTACTTTTGTATATAATTATAGTAGAGTTCACTCAAAACGGAGGTTTAAAACTTTTTGTATATAATTGAATAGTAGAGTTTACTCAAAACGGGGGTTTACAACTTTTTGTATATAATGATAGTAGAGTTCACTCAAAACGGAGGTATACAACTTTTTGTAAATAATTGTATAGTAGAGTTTACTCAAAACGGGGGTTTACAACTTTTTGTACAAAAAAACGGGGGTTTAAAACTTTTTGTATATAATTGTATAGTAGAGTTTACTCAAAATGAGGGTTTACAACTTTTTGTATATTATTGTATTAGAGTTTACTCACAACGGGGGTTTACAACTTTTTGTATATAATTTTTGTAGAGTTCACTCAAAAGGGAGGTTACCAACTTTTTGTATATAATTATAGTAAAGTTTACTCAAAACGGGGGTTTACAACTTTTTGTAAATTATTATATAGTTGAGTTTACACAAAACGGGGGTTTACAACTTTTTGTATATAATTGTATTGTAAATTTTACTCAAAACGTGGGTTTACAAATTTTTGTATATAATTGTATAGTAGAGTTTACTCAAAAATGAGGTTTACAACTTTTTGTATATAATTGTATTGTAGAGTTCAATCAAAACGGGGGTTTACAACTTTTTGTATATTATTGTATTACTGAAAACGGGGGTTTACAACTTTTTGTATATAATTATAGCGTAACTCAAAACGGAGGTTTACAACTTTTTGTATGTAATTATAGTAGAGTTTACTCAAAACGGGGGTTTACAACTTCTTGTAAATTATTGTATAGTAGAGTTTACACAAAATGGGGTTTACAACTTTTTGTATATAATTGTATTGTAAATTTTACTCAAAACGGGGGTTTACAACTTTTTGTATATAATTGTATAGTATAGTTTACTCAAAACGGGGTTTACAACTTTTTGTATATTATTGTATAGTAGAGTTTACTCAAAACGGAGGTTTACAACTTTTTGTATATAATTATAGTAGAGTTTACTCAAAACGGGGTTTACAACTTTTTTGTATATTATTGTATAGTAGTGTTTACAAAACGGGGGTTTACAACTTTTTGTATATAATTGTATAGTAAATTTTACTCAAAACGGGGGTTTACAACTTTTTGTATATAATTGTATAGTAGAGTTTACTCAAAACGGAGGTTTACAACTTTTTGTATATAATTATAGTAGAGTTTACTCAAAACGGGGGTTTACAACTTTTTTTATATTATTGTATTACGAAAACGGGGGTTTACAACTTTTTGTATATAGAGTTTACTCAAAACGGGGTTTACAACTTTTTGTATATAATTATAGTAAATTTTACTCAAAACGGGGTTTACAACTTTTTGTAAATAATTGTATAGTAGAGTTTACTCAAAACGAGGGTTTACAACTTTTTGTATATAATTGTATTGTAAAATTAGATATAATTATAGTTTACTCAAAACGGAGGTTTACAACTTTTTATATATAATAATATAGAGTTTACTCAAAACGGGGTTTACAACTTTTTGTATATAATGTATAGTAGAGTTTACTCAAAACGGGGTTTACAACTTTTTGTATATTGTATAGTAGAGTTACTCAAAACGGGGGTTTACAACTTTTTGTATAATAAAAACGGGGGTTTACAACTTTTGTATATAATTGTATAGTAGAGTTTACTCAAAATGGGGGTTTACAACTTTTTGTATATTATTGTATTAGAGTTTACTCAAAACGGGGTTTACAACTTTTTGTATATAATTATAGTAGAGTTCACTCAAAATGGAGGTTTACAACTTTTTGTATATAATTGTATAGTAGAGTTTACTCAAAACGGGGGTTTACAACTTTTTGTATATTATTATATAGTAGAGTTTACTCAAAACGGGGGTTTACAACTTTTTGTATATAATTGTATTGTAAATTTAACTCAAAACATGGGTTTACAACTTTTTGTATATAATTGTATAGTAGAGTTTACTCAAAACGGAGGTTTACAACTTTTTGTATATAATTGTATAGTAGAGTTTACTCAAAACGGGGGTTTACAACTTTTTGTATATATTGTATTAAAAACGTAACTTTTTGTACAAAAAACGTTTAAAAATTTTTGTATATAGTTGTAAAGTAGAGTTTACTCAAAACGGGGGTTTACAACTTTTTGTAAATAATTATAGTAGAGTTTACTCAAAACGGGGGTTTACAACTTTTTGTATACAATTGTATAATTGAGTGTACTCAAAACGGGGGTTTACAACTTTTAGTATATAATTGTACAGTAGAGTTTACTCAAAATGGGTTTTACAACTTTTTGTATATTATTGTATTAGAGTTTACTCAAAACGGGAGTTTATAACTTTTTGTATATTTGAGAGTTTACTCAAAACGGGGGTTTACAACATTTTGTAAATAATTGTATAGTAGAGTTTACTCAAAACGGGGGTTTACAAATATTTGAAAATTATTGTATTAGAGTTTACTCAAAATGGGGGTTTACAACTTTTTGTATATAATTAGAGTAGAGTTCACTCAAAACAGAGGTTTAAAACTTTTTGTACATAATTGTATAGTAGAGTTTACTGAAAACGGGGGTCTACAACTTTTTGTATATTATTGTATTAGAGTTTACTCAAAACGGGGGTTTACAACATTTTGTATATAATGATAGTAGAGTTCACTCAAAACGGAGGTTTACAACTTTTTGTAAATAATTGTATTGTAGAGTTTACTCAAAACGGGGGTTTACAACTTTTTGTATATTATTGTATTAGAGTTTACTCAAAACGGGGGTTTACAACTTTTTGTATATAATTATAGTAGAGTTCACTCAAAACGGAGGTTTACAACTTTTTGTATATATTATAGTAGAGTTTACTCTAATCGAGGGTTTACAACTTTTTGTAAATTATTGTATAGTAGAGTTTACACAAAACGGGGGTTTACAACTTTTTGTATATAATTGTATTGTAAATTTTACTTTTGTATATAATTATAGTAGAGTTCACTCAAAACGGAGGTTTAAAACTTTTTGTATATAATTGATAGTAGTGTTTACTCAAAACGGGGGATTACAACTTTTTGTATCTAATGATAAAGTTCACTCAATACGGAGGTATACAACTTTTTGTAAATAATTTTATAGTAGAGTTTACTCAAAACGGGGGTTTACAACCTTTTGTACAAAAAACGGGGGTTTGAAACTTTTTGTATATAATTGTATAGTAGAGTTTACTCAAAATGAGGGTTTACAACTTTTTGTATATTGTTGTATTAGAGTTTACTCAAAACGGGGGTTTACAACTTTTTGTATATAATTTTTGTAGAGTTCACTCAAAAGGGAGGTTTACAACTTTTTGTATATAATTATAGTAAAGTTTACTCAAAACGGGGGTTTACAACTTTTTGTAAATTATTATATAGTTGAGTTTACACAAAACGGGGGTTTACAACTTTTTGTTTACAACTTTTTGTATATAATTTTTGTATATGTATAGTTAGATTACTCAAAACGTGGGTTTACAAATTTTTGTATATAATTGTATAGTAGAGTTTACACAAAACTAAGGTTTACAACTTTTTGTATATAATTGTATTGTAGAGTTCACTCGAAACGGGGGTTTAATTTACAACTTTTTGTATATTATTGTATTACTGAAAATGGGGGTTTACAACTTTTTGTATATAATTATTGCAGAGTTAACTCAAAACGGAGGTTTACAACTTTTTGTATGTAATTATAGTAGAGTTTACTCAAAACGGGGTTTACAACATCTTGTAAATTATTGTATAGTAGAGTTTACTCAAAATGGGGGGTTTACAACTTTTTGTATATAATTGTATTGTAAATTTTACTCAAAACGGGGTTTACAACTTTTTGTATATAATTGTATAGTATAGTTTACTCAAAACGGGGGTTTACAACTTTTTGTATATTATTGTATTAGAGTTTACTCAAAACGGGGTTTACAACATTTTGTATATAATTATAGTAGAGTTCACTCAAAACGGGGTTTACAACTTTTTGTAAATTATTGTATAGTAGTTTTACACCAAACGGGGATTTACAACTTTTGTATATAATTGTATTGTAAATTTTACTCAAAACGTGGGTTTACAAATTTTTGTATATAATTGTATAGTAGAGTTTACTCAAAACGGAGGTTTACAACTTTTTGTATATAATTGTATTGTAGAGTTTACTCAAAATATGGATTTACAACTTTTTTATATATTGTATGTATTTACTCAAAACGGGGGTTTACAACTTTTTGTATATAATTATTGTAGAGTTCACTCAAAACGGAGGTATACAACTTTTTGTAAATAATTTTATAGTAGAGTTTACACAAAACGGGGGTTTACAACCTTTTGTACAAAAAAACGGGGGTTTAAAACTTTTTGTACATAATTGTATAGTAGAGTTTACTCAAAATGAGGGTTTACAACTTTTTGTATATTATTGTATTAGAGTTTACTCACAACGGGGGTTTACAACTTTTTGTATATAATTTTTGTAGAGTTCACTCAAAAGGGAGGTTACCAATTTTTTGTATATAATTATAGTAAAGTTTACTCAAAACGGGGGTTTACAACTTTTTGTAAATTATTATATAGTTGAGTTTACACAAAACGGGGGTTTACAACTTTTTGTATATAATTGTATTGTAAATTTTACTCAAAACGTGGGTTTACAAATTTTTGTATATAATTGTATAGTAGAGTTTACTCAAAACTGAGGTTTACAACTTTTTGTATATAATTGTATTGTAGAGTTCACTCGATACGGGGGTTTACAACTTTTTGGATATTATTGTATTACTGAAAACGGGGGTTTACAACTTTTTGTATATAATTATAGCAGATTTAACTCAAAACGGAGGTTTACAATTTTTTGTATGTAATTATAGTAGAGTTTACTCAAAACGGGGGTTTACAACATCTTGTAAATTATTGTATAGTAGTGTTTACACAAAATGGGGTTTACAACTTTTTGTATATAATTGTATTGTAAATTTTACTCAAAACGGGGGTTTACAACTTTTTGTATATAATTGTATAGTATAGTTTGCTCAAAACAGGGGTTTACAACTTTTTGTATATTATTGTATTAGAGTTTACTTAAAACAGGGGTTTACAACATTTTGTATATAATTATAGTAGAGTTCACTCAAAACAGGGGCTTACAACTTTTTGTAAATTATTGTATAGTAGTGTTTACACCAAACGGGGATTTACAACTTTTGTATATAATTGTATTGTAAATTTTACTCAAAACGTGGGTTTACAAATTTTTGTATATAATTGTATAGTAGAGTTTACTCAAAACAGAGGTTTACAACTTTTTGTATATAATTGTATTGTAGAGTTTACTCAAAATGTGGATTTACAAGTTTTTTTTATATTATTGTATTTCTGAAAACGGGGGTTTACAACTTTTTGTATATAATTATTGCAGAGTTCACTCAAAACGGAGGTTTACAACTTTTTGTAAATAATTATAGTAGAGTTTACTCCAAACGGGGGTTTACAACTTTTTGTAAATTATTGTATAGTAGAGTTTACACAAAACGAGGGTTTACAACTTTTTGTATATAATTGTATTGTAAAATTTACTTTTGTATATAATTATAGTAGAGTTCACTCAAAACGGAGGTTTAAAACTTTTTGTATATAAGTGTATAGTAGAGTTTACTCAAAACGGGGGTTTACAACTTTTTGAATATAATGATAGTAGAGTTCACTCAAAACGGAGGTTTACAACTTTTTGTAAATAATTGTATAGTAGAATTACTCAAAACGGGAGTTTACAACTTTTTGTACAATAAAAATGGGGGTTTGAAACTTTTTGTATATTATTGTATTGTAGAGTTTACTCAAAATGAGGGTTTACAACTTTTTGTATATTATTGTATTAGAGTTTACTCAAAACGGGGGTTTACAACTTTTTGTATATAATTTTTGTAGAGTTCACTCAAAAGGGAGGTTTACAACTTTTTGTATGTAATTATAGTAAAGTTTACTCAAAACGGGGGTTTACAACTTATTGTAAATTATTATATAGTAGAGTTTACACAAAACGGGGGTTTACAACTTTTTGTAAATAATTGTATTGTAAATTTTACTCAAAACGTGGGTTTACAAATTTTTGTATATAATTGTATAGTAGAGATTACTCAAAACAGAGGTTTACAACTTTTTGTATATTATTGTATTGTAGAGTTTACTCAAAACGGGGGTTTACAACTTTTTGTATATATTTAAAGTAGAGTTCACACAAAACGGAGGTTTACAACTTTTTGTAAATAATAATAGTTGAGTTTACTCAAAATGGGGGTTTACAACTTTTTGTATACAATTGTATAATAGAGTTTACTCAAAACGGGGGTTTACAACTTTTAGTATATAATTGTACAGTAGAGTTTACTCAAAACAGGGTTTACAACTTTTTGTATATTATTGTATTGAGTTTACTCAAAATGGGAGTTTACAACTTTTTGTATATTTGAGAGTTTACTCAAAACGGGGGTTTACAACATTTTATAAATAAATGTATAGTAGAGTTTACTCAAAACGGGGGTTTACAACTTTTTGAAAATAATTGTATTAGAGTTTACTCAAAATGAGGGTTTACAATTTTTTGTATATAATTAGAGTAGAGTTCACTCAAAACGGAGGTTTAAAACTTTTTGTACTTAATTGTATAGTAGAGTTTACTTAAAACGGGGGTCTACAACTTTTTGTATATTATTGTATTATAGTTTACTCAAAACGGGGGTTTACAACATTTTGTATGTAATGATAGTAGAGTTCACTCAAAACGGAGGTTTACAACTTTTTGTAAATAATTATATTGTAGAGTTTACTCAAAACAGGGGTTTACAACTTTTTGTATATTATTGTATATTATTGTATTAGAGTTTACTCAAAACGGGGGTTTACAACTTTTTGTATATAATTATAGTAGAGTTCACTCAAAACGGAGGTTTACAACTTTTTGTATATATTATAGTAGAGTTTACTCTAATCGAGGGTTTACAACTTTTTGTAAATTATTGTATAGTAGAGTTTACACAAAACGGGGGTTTACAACTTTTTGTATATAATTGTATTGTAAATTTTACTTTTGTATATAATTATAGTAGAGTTCACTCAAAACGGAGGTTTAAAATTTTTTGTATATAATTGTATTGTAGAGTTTACTCAAAACGGGGGATTACAACTTTGTGTATCTAATGATAGTATAGTTCACTCAAAACGGCGGTATACAACTTTTTGTAAATAATTGTATAGTAGAGTTTACTCAAAACGGGGGTTTACAACTTTTTGTACAATAAAAACGGGGGTTTAAAACTTTTTGTATATAATAGTATAGTAGTGTTTTCTCAAAATAAGGGTTTACAACTTTTTGTATATTATTGTATTAGAGTTTACTCAAAACGTGGGTTTACAACTTTTTGTATATAATTTTTGTAGAGTTCACTCAAAAGGGAGGTTTACAACTTTTTGTATATAATTATAGTAAAGTTTACTCAAAACGGGGGTTTACAACTTTTTGTAAATTATTATATAGTAGAGTTTACACAAAACGAGGGTTTACAACTTTTTGTATATAATTGTATAGTAGAGCTTACTTAAAACGGAGGTTTACAACTTTTTGTATATAATTGTCTAGTAGAGATTACTCAAAACGGGGTTTACAACTTTTTGTATATTATTGTATTACTCAAAACGGGGGTTTACAACTTTTTGTACAATAAAAACGGAGGTATACAACTTTTTGTAAATAATTTTATAGTAAAGTTTACTCAAAACGGGGGTTTACAACTTTTTGTACAATAAAGCCGGGGGTTTAAAACTTTTTGTATATAATAGTATAATAGTTTACTCAAAATGAGGGTTTACAACTTTTTGTATATTATTGTATTAGAGTTTACTCAAAACGGGGGTTTACAACTTTTTGTATATAATTTTTGTAGAGTTCACTCAAAAGGGAGGCTTAAAACTTTTTGTATATAATTATAGTAAAGTTTACTCAAAACGGGGGTTTAAAACTTTTTGTAAATTATTAAATAGTGGAGTTTACACAAAACGGGGGTTTACAACTTTTTGTATATAATTGTATAGTAGAGCTTACTTAAAACGGAGGTTTACAACTTTTTGTATATAATTGTATAGTAGAGATTACTCAAAACGGGGGTTTACAACTTTTTGTATATAATTGTATAGTAGAGTTTACTCAAAACGGGGTTTTACAACTTTTTGTATATAATGATAGTATAGTTCACTCAAAACGGAGGTATACAACTTTTTGTAAATAATTGTATAGTAGAGTTTACTCAAAACGGGGTTTAAAACTTTTTGTACAATAAAAACGGGGTTTAAAACTTTTTGTATATAATAGTATAGTAGAGTTTACTCAAAATGAGGGTTTACAACCTTTTGTATATTATTGTCTTAGAGTTTACTCAAAACGGGGGTTTACAACTTTTTGTATATAATTTTTGTAGAGTTCACTCAAAAGGGAAGTTTACAACTTTTTGTATATAATTATAGTAAAGTTTACTCAAAACGGGGGTTTACAACTTTTTGTAAATTATTATATAGTAGAGTTTACACAAAACGGGGGTTTACAACTTTTTGTATATAATTGTATTGTAAATTTTACTCAAAACGTGGGTTTACAAATTTTTGTATATAATTGTATAGTAGAGTTTACTCAAAACAGAGGTTTACAACTTTTTGTATATAATTGTATTTTAGAGTTTACTCAAAACGGGGGTTTACAACTTTTTGTATATAATTAAAGTAGAGTTCACTCAAAACGGAGGTTTACAACTTTTTGTAAAAAATTATAGTAGAGTTTACTCAAAACGGGGGTTTACAACTTTTTGTATACAATTGTATAATAGAGTTTACTCAAAACGGGGTTTACAACTTTTAGTATATAATTGTACAGTAGAGTTCACTCAAAACGGGGTTTACAACTTTTTGTATATTATTGTGTTAGAGTTTACTCAAAACGGGATTTTACGACTTTTTGTATATTTGAGAGTTTACTCAAAACGGGGGTTTACAACATTTTGTAAATAATTGTATAGTAGAGTTTACTCAAAACGGGGGTTGACAACTTTTTGAGAATTAATGTATTAGAGTTTACTCAAAATGGGGGTTTACAACATTTTGAATATAATTAGAGTAGAGTTCACTCAAAACAGAGGTTTAAATTTTTTTGTACACAATTGTATAGTAGAGTTTACTGAAAACGGGGGTCTACAACTTTTTGTATATTATTGTATTAGAGTTTATTCAAAACGGGGGTTTACAACATTTTGTATATAATGATAGTAGAGTTCACTCAAAACGGAGGTTTACAACTTTTTGTAAATAATTGTATTGTAGAGTTTACTCAAAACAGGGGTTTACAACTTTTTTCATATTAATGTATATTATTGTATTAGAGTTTACTCAAAACGGGGGTTTACAACTTTTTGTATATAATTATAGTAGAGTTCACTCAAAACGGAGGTTTACAACTTTTTGTATATATTATAGTAGAGTTTACTCTAATCGAGGGTTTACAACTTTTTGTAAATTATTGTATAGTAGAGTTTACACAAAACGGGGGTTTACAACTTTTTGTATATAATTGTATTGTAAATTTTACTTTTGTATATAATTATAGTAGAGTTCACTCAAAACGGAGGTTTAAATTTTTTTGTATATAATTGTATAGTAGAGTTTACTCAAAACGGGGGTTTACCACTTTTTGTATATAATGATAGTATAGTTCACTCAAAACGGAGGTATACAACTTTTTGTAAATAATTGTATAGTAGAGTTTACTCAAAACGGGGGTTTACAACTTTTTGTACAATAAAAATGGGGGTTTAATACTTTTTGTATATAATAGTATAGTAGAGTTTACTCAAAATGGGGTTTACAACCTTTTGTATATTATTGTATTAGAGTTTACTCAAAGCGGGGTTTACAACTTTTTGTATATAATTTTTGTAGAGTTCACTCAAAAGGGAGGTTTACAACTTTTTGTATATAATTATAGTAAAGTTTACTCAAAACGGGGTTTACAACTTTTTGTAAATTATTATATAGTAGAGTTTACATAAAACGGGGGTTTACAACTTTTTTTATATAATTGTATTGTAAATTTTACTCAAAACGTGGGTTTACAAATTTTTGTATATAATTGTATAGTAGAGTTTACTCAAAATAGAGGTTTACAACTTTTTGTATGTAATTGTATTGTAGAGTTTACTCAAAACGGTGGTTTACAACTTTCTGTATATTATTGTATTACTGAAAACGGGGGTTTTCAAGTTTTTGTATATAATTATAGCAGAGTTCACTCAAAACGGAGCTTTACAACTTTTTTTATATAATTATAGTAGATTTTACTCAAAACGGGGGTTTACAACTTTTTGTAAATTATTATATAGTAGAGTTTACACAAAATGGGGGTTTACAACTTTTTGTATATAATTGTATTGTAAATTTTACTCAAAACGGGGGTTTACAACTTTTTGTAAATAAGTGTATAGTAGAGTTTACTCAAAATAGGGGTTTACAACTTTTTGTATATTATTGTATTAGAGTTTACTCAAAACGGGGGTTTACAACATTTTGTATATAATTATAGTAGAGTTCACTCAAAACGGGGGTTTACAACTTTTTGTAAATTATTGTATAGTAGTGTTTACACCAAACGGGGGTTTACAAGTTTTGTATATAATTGTATTGTAAATTTTACTCAAAACGTGGGTTCACAAATTTTTGTATATAATTGTATAGTAGAGTTTACTCAAAACTGAGGTTTACAACTTTTTGTATATAATTGTATTGTAGAGTTCACTCAAAACGGGGGTTTACAACTTTTTGTATATTATTGTATTACTGAAAACGGGGGTTTACAACTTTTTGTATATAATTATAGCAGAGTTAACTCAAAACGGAGGTTTACAACTTTTTGTTTGTAATTATAGTAGAGTTTACTCAAAACGGGAGTTTACAACTTCTTGTAAATTATTGTATAGTAGAGTTTACGTAAAATGGGGTTTACAACTTTTTGTATATAATTGTATTGTAAATTTTACTCAAAACGGGGGTTTACAACTTTTTGTATATAATTGTATAGTATAGTTTACTCAAAACAGGGGTTTACAACTTTTTGTATATTATTGTATTAGAGTTTACTCAAAACAGGGGTTTACAACATTTTGTATATAATTATAGTAGAGTTCACTCAAAACAGGGGTTTACAACTTTTTGTAAATTATTGTATAGTAGTGTTTACACCAAACGGGGATTTACAACTTTTGTATATAATTGTATTGTAAATTTTACTCAAAACGTGGGTTTACAAATTTTTGTATATAATTGTATAGTAGAGTTTACTCAAAACAGAGGTTTACAACTTTTTGTATATAATTGTATTGTAGAGTTTACTCAAAATGTGGATTTACATGTTTTTTTATATTATTGTATTACTGAAAACGGGGGTTTACAACTTTTTGTATATAATTATTGCAGAGTTCACTCAAAACGGAGGTTTACAACTTTTCGTAAATAATTATAGTAGAGTTTACTCCAAACGGGGGTTTACAACTTTTTGTAAATTATTGTATAGAAGAGTTTACACAAAACGAGGGTTTACAACTTGTATTGTAAAATTTACTTTTGTATATAATTATAGTAGAGTTCACTCAAAACGGAGGTTTAAAACTTTTTGTATATAAGTGTATAGTAGAGTTTACTCAAAACGGGGGTTTACAACTTTTTGAATATAATGATAGTAGAGTTCACTCAAAACGGAGGTTTACAACTTTTTGTAAATAATTGTATAGTAGAGTTACTCAAAACGGGGGTTTACAACTTTTTGTACAATAAAAATAGGGGTTGGAAACTTTTTGTATATTATTGTATTGTAGAGTTTACTCAAAATGAGGGTTTACAACTTTTTGTATATTATTGTATTAGAGTTTACTCAAAACGGGGGTTTACAACTTTTTGTATATAATTTTTGTAGAGTTCACTCAAAAGGGAGGTTTACAACTTTTTGTATGTAATTATAGTAAAGTTTACTCAAAACGGGGGTTTACAACTTATTGTAAATTATTATATAGTAGAGTTTACACAAAACGGGGGTTTACAACTTTTTGTAAATAATTGTATTGTAAATTTTACTCAAAACGTGGGTTTACAAATTTTTGTATATAATTGTATAGTAGAGATTACTCAAAACAGAGGTTTACAACTTTTTGTATATAATTGTATTGTAGAGTTTACTCAAAACGGGAGTTTACAACTTTTTGTATATATTTAAAGTAGAGTTCACACAAAACGGAGGTTTACAACTTTTTGTAAATAATTATAGTAGAGTTTACTCAAAACGGGGGTTTACAACTTTTTGTATACAATTGTATAATAGAGTTTACTCAAAACGGGGGTTTACAACTTTTAGTATATAATTGTACAGTAGAGTTTACTCAAAACAGGGTTTACAACTTTTTGTATATTATTGTATTAGAGTTTACTCAAAATGGGAGTTTACAACTTTTTGTATATTTGAGAGTTTACTCAAAACGGGGGTTTACAACATTTTATAAATAAATGTATAGTAGAGTTTACTCAAAACGGGGGTTTACAACTTTTTGAAAATAATTGTATTAGAGTTTACTCAAAATGAGGGTTTACAATTTTTTGTATATAATTAGAGTAGAGTTCACTCAAAACGGAGGTTTAAAACTTTTTGTACTTAATTGAATAGTAGAGTTTACTGAAAACGGGGGTCTACAACTTTTTGTATATTATTGTATTATAGTTTACTCACTACGGGGGTTTACAACATTTTGTATGTAATGATAGTAGAGTTCACTCAAAACGGAGGTTTACAACTTTTTGTAAATAATTATATTGTAGAGTTTACTCAAAACATGGGTTTACAACTTTTTGTATATTATTGTATATTATTGTATTAGAGTTTACTCAAAACGGGGGTTTACAACTTTTTGTATATAATTATAGTAGAGTTCACTCAAAACGGAGGTTTACAACTTTTTGTATATATTATAGTAGAGTTTACTCTAATCGAGGGTTTACAACTTTTTGTAAATTATTGTATAGTAGAGTTTACACAAAACGGGGGTTTACAACTTTTTGTATATAATTGTATTGTAAATTTTACTTTTGTATATAATTATAGTAGAGTTCATTCAAAACGGAGGTTTAAAATTTTTTGTATATAATTGTATTGTATAGTTTACTCAAAACGGGGGTTTACAACTTTTTGCATAATAAAAACGGGGGTTTAAAACTTTTTGTATATAATAGTATAGTAGTGTGTTCTCAAAATAAGGGTTTACAACTTTTTGTATATTATTGTATTAGAGTTTACTCAAAACGTGGGTTTACAACTTTTTGTATATAATTTTTGTAGAGTTCACTCAAAAGGGAGGTTTACAACTTTTTGTATATAATTATAGTAAAGTTTACTCAAAACGGGGGTTTACAACTTTTTGTAAATTATTATATTGTAGAGTTTACACAAAACTGGGGTTTACAACTTTTTGTATATAATTGTATAGTAGAGCTTACTTAAAACGGAGGTTTACAACTTTTTGTATATAATTGTCTAGTAGAGATTACTCAAAACGGGGGTTTACAACTTTTTGTATATTATTGTATTACTCAAAACGGGGGTTTACAACTTTTTGTACAATAAAAACGGAGGTATACAACTTTTTGTAAATAATTTTACAGTAGAGTTTACTCAAAACGGGGGTTTACAACTTTTTGTACAATAAAGCCGGGGGTTTAAAACTTTTTGTATATAATAGTATAATAGAGTTTACTCAAAATGAGGGTTTACAACTTTTTGTATATTATTGTATTAGAGTTTACTCAAAACGGGGGTTTACAACTTTTTGTATATAATTTTTGTAGAGTTCACTCAAAAAGGAGGTTTACATCTTTTTGTATATAATTATAGTAAAGTTTACTCAAAACGGGGGTTTACAACTTTTTGTAAATTATTAAATAGTGGCGTTTACACAAAATGAGG
The DNA here is from genome assembly GCA_036785695.1 of Gentiana straminea. Taxonomy (NCBI): domain Eukaryota; kingdom Viridiplantae; phylum Streptophyta; class Magnoliopsida; order Gentianales; family Gentianaceae; genus Gentiana; species Gentiana straminea. Next base: position 93,086 of record JAVUPR010000268.1, on the reverse strand, counting down.
GTTTACAACTTTTTGTATATTATTGTATTAGAGTTTACTCAAAACGGAGGTTTACAACTTTTTGTATATAATTGTAAAGTAGAGTTTACTCAAAACGGTGGTTTACTACTTTTTGTATATTATTGTATTACTCAAATCGGGGGTTTACAACTTTTTGTATATAATTGTATAGTAGAGTCTACTCAAACCGGGGGTTTACAACTTTTTGTATATAATGATAGTATAGTTCACTCAAAACGGAGGTATACAACTTTTTGTAAATAATTGTATAGTAGAGTTTACTCAAAACGGGGATTTAAAACTTTTTGTACAATAAAAACGGGGGTTTAAAACTTTTTGTATATAATAGTATAGTAGAGTTTACTCAAAATGAGGGTTTACAACCTTTTGTATATTATTGTATTAGAGTTTACTCAAAACGGGGGTTTACAACTTTTTGTATATAATTTTTGTAGAGTTCACTGAAAAGGGAAGTTTACAACTTTTTGTATATAATTATAGTAAAGTTTACTCAAAACGGGGGTTTACAACTTTTTGTAAATTATTATATAGTAGAGTTTACACAAAACGGGGGTCTAAATTTTTTTGTACATAATTAGAGTAGAGTTCACTCAAAACAGAGGTTTAAATTTTTTTGTACACAATTGTATGGTAGAGTTTACTGAAAACGGGGGTCTACAACTTTTTGTATATTATTGTATTAGAGTTACTCAAAACGGGGGTTTACAACATTTTGTATATAATGATAGTAGAGTTCACTCAAAACGGAGGTTTACAACTTTTTGTAAATAATTGTATTGTAGAGTTTACTCAAAACAGGGGTTTACAACTTTTTTCATATTAATGTATATTATTGTATTAGAGTTTACTCAAAACGGGGGTTTACAATTTTTTGTATATAATTATAGTAGAGTTCACTCAAAACGGAGGTTTACAACTTTTTGTATATATTATAGTAGAGTTTACTCTAATCGAGGGTTTACAACTTTTTGTAAATTATTGTATAGTAGAGTTTACTCAAAACGGGGGTTTACAACTTTTTGTATATAATTGTATTGTAAATTTTACTTTTGTATATAATTATAGTAGAGTTCACTCAAAACGGAGGTTTAAAATTTTTTGTATATAATTGTATAGTAGAGTTTACTCAAAACGGGGGTTTACCACTTTTTGTATATAATGATAGTATAGTTCACTCAAAACGGAGGTATACAACTTTTTGTAAATAATTGTATAGTAGAGTTTACTCAAAACGGGGGTTTACAACTTTTTGTACAATAAAAATGGGGGTTTAAAACTTTTTGTATATAATAGTATAGTAGAGTTTACTCAAAATGAGGGTTTACAACCTTTTGTATATTATTGTATTAGAGTTTACTCAAAACGGGGGTTTACAACTTTTGGTATATAATTTTTGTAGAGTTCACTCAAAAGGGAGGTTTACAACTTTTTGTATATAATTATCGTAAAGTTTACTCAAAACGGGGGTTTACAACTTTTTGTAAATTATTATATAGTAGAGTTTACATAAAACGGGGGTTTACAACTTTTTTTATATAATTGTATTGTAAATTTTACTCAAAACGTGGGTTTACAAATTTTTGTATATAATTGTATAGTAGAGTTTACTCAAAATAGAGGTTTACAACTTTTTGTATGTAATTGTATTGTAGAGTTTACTCAAAACGGGGGTTTACAACTTTCTGTATATTATTGTATTACTGAAAACGGGGGTTTTCAAGTTTTTGTATATAATTATAGTAGAGTTCACTCAAAACGGAGCTTTACAACTTTTTGTATATAATTATAGTAGATTTTACTCAAAACGGGGGTTTACAACTTTTTGTAAATTATTATATAGTAGAGTTTACACAAAATGGGGGTTTACAACTTTTTGTATATAATTGTATTGTAAATTTTACTCAAAACGGGGGGTTTACAACTTTTTGTAAATAAGTGTATAGTAGAGTTTACTCAAAATAGGGGTTTACAACTTTTTGTATATAATTATAGTAGAGTTCACTCAAAACGGGGGTTTACAACTTTTTGTAAATTATTGTATAGTAGTGTTTACACCAAACGGGGGTTTACAAGTTTTGTATATAATTTGTATTGTAAATTTTACTCAAAGCGTGCGTTTACAAATTTTTGTATATAATTGTATAGTAGAGTTTACTCAAAACAGAGGTTTACAACTTTTTGTATATAATTGTATTGTAGAGTTACTCAAATTGGGGGTTTAACACTTTTTTTATATTATTGTATTACTGAAAACGGGGATTTACAACTTTTTGTATATAATTATAGCAGAGTTCACTCAAAACGGAGGTTTACAACTTTTTGTAAATAATTATAGTAGAGTTACTCAAAACGGGGGTTTACAACTTTTTGTAAATTATTGTATAGTAGAGTTTACACAAAACGGGGGTTTACAACTTTTCGTATATAATTGTATTGTAAATTTTACTTTTGTATATAATTATAGTAGAGTTCACTCAAAACGGAGGTTTAAAACTTTTTGTATATAATTGTATAGTAGAGTTTACTCAAAACGGGGGTTTACAACTTTTTGTATATAATGATAGTAGAGTTCACTCAAAACGGAGGTTTACAACTTTTTCTAAATAATTGTATAGTAGAGTTTACTCAAAACGGGGGTTTACAACTTTTTGTACAATAAAAATGGGGGTTTAAAACTTTTTGTATATAATTGTAAAGTAGAGTTTACTCAAAATGAGGGTTTACAACTTTTTGTATATTATTGTTTTAGAGTTTACTCAAAACGGGGGTTTACAACTTTTTGTACATAATTTTTGAAGAGTTCACTCAAAAGGGAGGTTTACAACTTTTTGTATATAATTATAGTAAAGTTTACTCAAAACGGGGTTTTACAACTTTTTGTAAATTATTATATAGTAGAGTTTACACAAAACGGGGGTTTACAACTTTTTGTATATAATTGTATTGTAAATTTTACTCAAAACGTGGGTTTACAAATTTTTGTATATAATTGTATAGTAGAGTTTACTCAAAACAGAGGTTTACAACTTTTTGTATATAATTGTATTGTAGAGTTTACTCAAAACGGGGGTTTACAACTTTTTGTATATTATTGTATTACTGAAAACGGGGGTTTACAACTATTTGTATATAATTATAGCAGAGTTCACTCAAAACGGAGGTTTATAACTTTTTTGTATATAATTATAGTAGAGTTTACTCAAAACGGGGGTTACAACTTTTTGTAAATTATTGTATAGTAGAGTTTACACAAAATAGGGGTTTACAACTTTTTGTATTTAATTGTATTGTAAATTTTACTCAAAACGGGGATTTACAACTTTTTGTATATAATTGTATAGTAGAGTCTACTCAAAATAGGGGTTTACAACTTTTTGTATATTATTGTATTAGAGTTTACTCAAAATGGGGGTTTACAACATTTTGTATATAATTATAGTAGAGTTCACTCAAAACGGGGGTTTACAACTTTTTGTAAATTATTGTATAGTAGTGTTTACACCAAACGGGGGTTTACAACTTTTGTATATAATTGTATTGTAAATTTTACTCAAAACGTGGGTTTACAAATTTTTGTATATAATTGTATAGTAGAGTTTACTCAAAACAGAGGTTTACAACTTTTTGTATATAATTGTATTGTAGAGTTTACTCAAAATGGGGGTTTACAACTTTTTTTATATTATTGTATTACTGAAAACGGGGGTTTACAACTTTTTGTATATAATTATAGCAGAGTTCACTCAAAACGGAGTTTACAACTTTTTGTAAATAATTATAGTAGAGTTTACTCAAAACGAGGGTTTACAACTTTTTGTAAATTATTGTATAGTAGAGTTTACACAAAACGGGGGTTTACAACTTTTTGTATATAATTGTATTATAAATTTTACTCAAAACGGGGGTTTAAAACTTTTTGTATATAATTGTATAGTAGAGTTTACTCAAATCCGGGGTTTTCAACTTTTTATATATTATTGTATTAGAGTTTACTCAAAACGGGGGTTTACAACATTTTGTATATAATTATTGAAGAGTTCACTCAAAACGGGGGTTTACAACTTTTTGTAAATTATTGTATAGTAGTGTTTACACCAAACGGGGGTTTACAACTTTTTGTATATAATTGTATTGTAAATTTTACTCAAAACGTGGGTTTACAAATTTTTGTATATAATTGTATAGTAGAGTTTACTCAAAACAGAGGTTTACAACTTTTTGTATATAATTGTATTGTAGAGTTTACTCAAAATTGGGGTTTACAACTTTTTTTATATTATTATATTACTGAAAACGGGGGTTTACAACTTTTTGTATATAATTATAGTAGAGTTCTCTCAAAACGGAGGTTTACAACTTTTTGTAAATAATTATATTAGAGTTTACTGAAAACGGGGGTTTACAACTTTTTGTAAATTATTGTATAGTAGAGTTTACACAAAACGGGGGTTTACAACTTTTTGTATATAATTGTGTTATAAATTTCACTCAAAACGGGGGTTTAAAACTTTTTGTATATAATTGTATAGTAGAGTTTACTCAAAACCGGGGTTTACAACTTTTTGTATATTATTGTATTAGAGTTCACTCAAAACGGAGGTTTATAACTTTTTGTATATAATTGTATAGTAGAGTTTACTCAAAACGGGGGTTTACAACTTTTTGTATATTATTGTATTAATCAAAACGGGGGTTTACAACTTTTTGTACAATAGAAATGGGGTTTTACAAATTTTTGTATATAATTGTATAGCAGAGTTTACAAAAAACGGGGGTTTACAACTTTTTGTATATTATTATATTGGAGTTTACTCAAAATAGGGGTTTAAACTTTTTGTATATAATTATAGTAGAGTTTACTCAAAACGGAGCTTTACAACTTTTGGTAAATTTTTGTATAGTAGAGTTTACACAAAACGGGGGTTTACAACTTTTTGTATATTATTGTATTAGAGTTTACTGAAAACGGGAGTTTACAACTTTTTGTATATAATGATAGTAGAGTTCACTCAAAATGGAGGTGTACAACTTTGTGCAAATAATTGTATAGTAGAGTTTACTCAAAACGGAGGTTTACAACTTTTTGTATATAATTGTATGGTAGAGTTTACTCAAAACGGGGGTTTACAACTTTTTGTATATTATTGTATTACTCAAAACGGGGGTTTACAACTTTTTGTACAATAAAAACGGGGGTTTAAAACTTTTTGTATATAATTGTATAGTAGAGTTTACTCAAAACGGGGGTTTACAATTTTTGTATATAATTATTGTAGAGTTCTCTCAAAATGGAGGTTTACGACTTTTTGTATATAATTGTATAGTATAGTTTTTTCAAAACGGGGGTTTACAACTTTTGGTATATTATTGTTTTAGATTTTACTCAAAACAGGGGTTTACAACTTTTTGTATATAATGGTAATAGAGTTCACTCAAAACAGAGGTTTACAACTATTTGTATATAATTGTAAAACAGGGGTTTACAACTTTTTGTATATTATTGTATTAGAGGTTACTCAAAACGGGGGTTTACGACTTTTTGTATATAATTGTATAGTAGAGTTTACTCAAAACGGGGGTTTACAACTTTTTGTATATAATTGTATTGTAAATTTTACTTTTGTATATAATTATAGTAGAGTTCACTCAAAACGGAGGTTTAAATTTTTTTGTATATAATTGTATAGTAGAGTTTACTCAAAACGGGGGTTTACCACTTTTTGTATATAATGATAGTATAGTTCACTCAAAACAGAGGTATACAACTTTTTGTAAATAATTGTATAGTAGAGTTTACTCAAAACGGGGGTTTACAACTTTTTGTACAATAAAAACGGGGGTTTAAAACTTTTTGTATATAATAGTATAGTATAGTTTACTCAAAATGAGGGTTTACAACCTTTTGTATATTATTTTATTAGAGTTTACTCAAAACGGGGGTTTACAACTTTTTGTATATAATTTTTGTAGAGTTCACTCAAAAGGGAGCTTTACAACTTTTTGTATATAATTATAGTAAAGTTTACTCAAAACGGGGGTTTACAACTTTTTGTAAATTATTATATAGTAGAGTTTACACAAAACGGGGGTTTACAACTTTTTTTATATAATTGTATTGTAAATTTTACTCAAAACGTGGGTTTACAAATTTTTGTATATAATTGTATAGTAAAGTTTACTCAAAATAGAGGTTTACAACTTTTTGTATGTAATTGCATTGTAGAGTTTACTCAAAACAGGGGTTTACAACTTTTTGTATTTTATTGTATTACTGAAAACGGGGGTTTACAACTTTTTGTATATAATTACAGCAGAGTTCACTCAAAACGGGGGTTTACAACTTTTTGTAAATTATTGTATAGTAGAGTTTACATAAAATGGGGGTTTACAACTTTTTGTATATAATTGTATTGTAAATTTTACTCAAAACGGGGGTTTACAACTTTTTGTAAATAAGTGTATAGTAGAGTTTACTCAAAATAGGGGTTTACAACTTTTTGTATATTATTGTATTAGAGTTTACTCAAAACGGGGGTTTACAACATTTTGTATATAATTATAGTAGAGTTCACTCAAAACGGGGGTTTACAACTTTTTGTAAATTATTGTATAGTAGTGTTTACACCAAACGGGGGTTTACAACTTTTGTATATAATTGTATTGTAAATTTTACTCAAAACGCGGGTTTACAAATTTTTGTATATAATTGTATAGTAGAGTTTACTCAAAACAGAGGTTTACAACTTTTTGTATATAATTGTATTGTAGAGTTACTCAAATTGGGGGTTTAACACTTTTTTTATATTATTGTATTACTCAAAACGGGGGTTTACAACTTTTTGTATATAATTATAGCAGAGTTCACTCAAAACGGAGGTTTACAACTTTTTGTAAATAATTATAGTAGAGTTACTCAAAATGGGGGTTTACAACTTTTTGTAAATTATTGTATAGTAGAGTTTACACAAAACGGGGGTTTACAACTTTTTGTATATAATTGTATTGTAAATTTTAGTTTTGTATATAATTATAGTAGAGTTCACTCAAAACGGAGGTTTAAAACTTTTTGTATATAATTGTATAGTAGAGTTTACTCAAAACGGGGGTTTACAACTTTTTGTATATAATGATAGTAGAGTTCACTCAAAACGGAGGTTTACAACTTTTTCTAAATAATTGTATAGTAGAGTTTACTCAAAACGGGGGTTTTCAACTTTTTGTACAATAAAAATAGGGGTTTAAACTTTTTGTATATAATTGTATAGTAGAGTTTACTCAAAATGAGGGTTTACAACTTTTTGTATATTATTGTTTTAGAGTTTACTCAAAACGGGGGTTTACAACGTTTTGTACATAATTTTTGAAGAGTTCACTCAAAAGGGAGGTTTACAACTTTTTGTATATAATTATAGTAAAGTTTACTCAAAACGGGGTTTTACAACTTTTTGTAAATTATTATATAGTAGAGTTTACACAAAACGGGGGTTTACAACTTTTTGTATATAATTGTATTGTAAATTTTACTCAAAACGTGGGTTTACAAATTTTTGTATATAATTGTATAGTAGAGTTTACTCAAAACAGAGGTTTACAACTTTTTGTATATAATTGTATTGTAGAGTTTACTCAAAACGGGGGTTTACAACTTTTTGTATATTATTGTATTACTGAAAACGGGGGTTTACAACTATTTGTATATAATTATAGCAGAGTTCACTCAAAACGGAGGTTTATAACTTTTTTGTATATAATTATAGTAGAGTTTACTCAAAACGGGGGTTTACAACTTTTTGTAAATTATTGTATAGTAGAGTTTACACAAAATAGGGGTTTACAACTTTTTGTATTTAATTGTATTGTAAATTTTACTCAAAACGGGGATTTACAACTTTTTGTATATAATTGTATAGTAGAGTCTACTCAAAATTGGGGTTTACAACTTTTTGTATATTATTGTATTAGAGTTTACTCAAAATGGGGGTTTACAACATTTTGTATATAATTATAGTAGAGTTCACTCAAAACGGGAGTTTACAACTTTTTGTAAATTATTGTATAGTAGTGTTTACACCAAACGGGGGTTTACAACTTTTGTATATAATTGTATTGTAAATTTTACTCAAAACGTGGGTTTACAAATTTTTGTATATAATTGTATAGTAGAGTTTACTCAAAACAGAGGTTTACAACTTTTTGTATATAATTGTATTGTAGAGTTTACTCAAAATGGGGGTTTACAACTTTTTTTATATTATTGTATTACTGAAAACGGGGGTTTACAACTTTTTGTATATAATTATAGCAGAGTTCACTCAAAACGGAGGTTTACAACTTTTTGTAAATAATTATAGTAGAGTTTACTCAAAACGAGGGTTTACAACTTTTTGTAAATTATTGTATAGTAGAGTTTACACAAAACGGGGGTTTACAAATTTTTGTATATAATTGTATTATAAATTTTACTCAAAATAGGGGTTTAAAACTTTTTGTATATAATTTTATAGTACAGTTTACTCAAATCTGGGGTTTACAACTTTTTATATATTATTGTATTAGAGTTTACTCAAAACGGGGGTTTACAACATTTTGTATATAATTATTGTAGAGTTCACTCAAAACGGGGGTTTTCAACTTTTTGTAAATTATTGTATAGTAGTGTTTACACCAAACGGGGGTTTACAACTTTTTGTATATAATTGTATTGTAAATTTTACTCAAAACGTGGGTTTACAAATTTTTGTATATAATTGTATAGTAGAGTTTACTCAAAACAGAGGTTTACCACTTTTTGTATATAATTGTATTGTAGAGTTTACTCAAAATTGGGGTTTACAACTTTTTTATATTATTATATTACTGAAAACGGGGGTTTACAACTTTTTGTATATAATTATAGTAGAGTTCTCTCAAAACGGAGGTTTACAACTTTTTGTAAATAATTATATTAGAGTTTACTGAAAACGGGGGTTTACAACTTTTTGTAAATTATTGTATAGTAGAGTTTAAACAAAACGGGGGTTTACAACTTTTTGTATATAATTGTGTTATAAATTTCACTCAAAACGGGGGTTTAAAACTTTTTGTATATAATTGTATAGTAGAGTTTACTCAAAACCGGGGTTTACAACTTTTTGTATATTATTGTATTAGAGTTCACTCAAAACGGAGGTTTATAACTTTTTGTATATAATTGTATAGTAGAGTTTACTCAAAACGGGGGTTTACAACTTTTTGTATATTAATGTATTAATCAAAACGGGGGTTTACAACTTTTTGTACAATAAAAATGGGGTTTTACAAATTTTTGTATATAATTGTATAGCAGAGTTTACAAAAAACGGGGGTTTACAACTTTTTGTATATTATTGTATTGGAGTTTACTCAAAATAGGGGTTTAAACTTTTTGTATATAATTATAGTAGAGTTTACTCAAAACGGAGCTTTACAACTTTTGGTAAATTTTTGTATAGTAGAGTTTACACAAAACGGGGGTTTACAACTTTTTGTATATTATTGTATATTATTGTATTAGAGTTTACAGAAAATGGGGTTATTATATTATTGTATTATTGTCGATACCAAACTTATTGTATTATTGTATTGTATAGTAGAGTTTATATTGCAGGACGGAGAGAGTACGAAAAAAATGTTTGTAATTCTCTTTGAAGTACTGATGTGATATCGACCAGAACGATAAATAAGGCACGCCGACGCAAACGGCAAGCAAAACGGAGGCCAGTTAAGTACTCTATGGGTACGAAAAAAAGTACGAAAAAAAACGTTTGTAATTCTCCTTGAAGTACTGATGTGGTATCGACCAGAACGATAACTAAGGCACGCCGGCGCAAACGGCAAGCAAAACGGAGGCCAGAAAGGCCTTGTACAAGGAATAAAAAATGACACAATTAAGTACTCTATGGGTACGAAAAAAAGTACGAAAAAAAACGTTTGTTATTCTCTTTGAAGTACTGATTTGATATCGACCAGAACGATAAATAAGGCACGCCGGCGCAAACGGCAAGCAAAACGGAGGCCAAAATGGCCTTGTACAATGAATCAAAAATCACACAGTTAAATACTCTATGGGTACGAAAAAAAAGTACGAAAAAAAACTGTTTGTAATTCTCTTTGAAGTACTGATGTGGTATCGCTCAGAACGATAAATAAGGTACGCCGGTGCAAACGGCAAGCAAAACGGAGGTCAGAATGGCCTTGTACAAGGAATCAAAAATCACACCGTTAAGTACGAAAAAAAGTACGAAAAAAACGTTTGTAATTCTCTTTGAAGTACTGATGTGACATCGACCAGAACGATAAATAAGGTACGCCGGCGCAAACGGCAAGCAAAACGGAGGCCAAAATGGCCTTGTACAAGGAATCAAAAATCACACAGTTAAGTACTCTATGGGTACGAAAAAAAGTACGAAAAAAAACTTTTGTAATTCTCTTTGAAGTACTGATGTGGTATCGATCAGAACGATAAATAAGGTACGCCGGTGCAAACGGCAAGCAAAACGGAGGTCAGAATGGCCTTGTACAAGGAATCAAAAATCACACCGTTAAGTACTCTATGGGTACGAAAAAAAGTACGAAAAAAACGTTTGTAATTCTCTTTGAAATACTGATGTGACATCGACCAGAACGATAAATAAGGCACGCCGGCGCAAACGGCAAGCAAAACGGAGGCCAAAATGGCCTTGTACAAGGAATCAAAAATCACACAGTTAAGTACTCTATGGGTACGAAAAAAAGTATGAAAAAAAACGTTTGTAATTCTCTTTGAAGTACGATGTGATATCGACCGAACGATAAATAAGGCACGCCGGCGCAAACGGCAAGCAAAACGGAGGCCGAGAATGGCCTTGTACAAGGAATCAAAAATCACACGGTTAAGTACTCTATGGGTACGGAAAAAAGTACGAAAAAAAAAAATGTTTGTAATTCTCTTTGAAGTACGATGTGGTATCGACCAGAACGATAAATAAGGTACGCCGGCGCAAACGGCAACCAAAACGGAGGTCAGAATGGCCTTGTACAAGGAATCAAAAATCACACCGTTAAGTACTCTATGGGTACAAAACAAAGTACGTAAAAAATGTTTGTAATTCTCATTGAAGTACGATGTGTTATCGACCGAACGATATATAAGGCACGCCGGCGCAAACGGCAAGCAAAACGGAGGCCGAATGGCCTTGTACAAGGAATCAAAAATCACACCGTCAAGTACTCTATGGGTACAAAAAAAGTACGAAAAAAAACGTTTGTAATTCTCTTTGAAGTATCGATGTGATATCGACCGAACGATAAATAAGGCACGCCGGCGCAAACGGCAAGCAAAACGGAGGCCGTAATGGCCTTGTACAAGGAATCAAAAATCACACGGTTAAGTACTCTATGGGTACGAAAAAAACGAAAAAAAACGTTTGTAATTCTCTTTGAAGTACGATGTGATATCGACCGAACGATAAATAAGGCACGCCGGCGCAAACGGCAAGCAAAACGGAGGCCAGAATAGCCTTGTACAAGGAATAAAAAATCACACAGTTAAGTACTCTATGGGTACGAAAAAAAAGTACGAAAAACAACGTTTGTAATTCTCCTTGTAGTACTGATGTGGATCGACCAGAACGATAAATAAGGCACGCCGGCGCAAACGGCAAGCAAAACGGAGGCCGAAAAGGCCTTGTACAAGGAATCAAAAATCACACCGTTAAGTACTCTATGGGTACGAAAAAAAGTACGAAAAAAAACGTTTGTAATTCTCTTTGAAGTACGATGTGATATCGACCGAACGATAAATAAGGCACGCCGGCGCAAACGGCAAGCAAAACGGAGGCCAAAATGGCCTTGTACAAGGAATCAAAAATCACACGAGTTAAGTACTCTATGGGTACGAAAAAAAGTATGAAAAAAAACGTTTGTAATTCTCTTTGAAGTACGATGTGATATCGACCGAACGATAAATAAGGCACGCCGGCGCAAACGGCAAGCAAAACGGAGGCCGAATGGCCTTGTACAAGGAATCAAAAATCACACGCGTTAAGTACTCTATGGGTACGAAAAAAGTACGAAAAAAAAAGTTTGTAATTCTTTTTGAAGTACGATGTGGAATCGACCGAACGATAAATAAGGCACGCCGGCGCAAACGGCAAGCAAAACGGAGGCCAGAATGGCCTTGTACAAGGAATCAAAAATCACACGGTTAAGTACTTTATGGGTACGGAAAAAAGTACGAAAAAAACGTTTGTAATTCTCTTTGAAGTACTGTTGTGGTATCGACCAGAACGATAAATAAGGCACGCCGGCGCAAACGGCAAGCAAAACGGAGGCCAGAAAGGCCTTGTACAAGGAATCAAAAATCACACCGTTAAGTACTCTATGGGTACGAAAAAAAGTACGAAAAAAAACGTTTGTAATTCTCTTTGAAGTACGATGTGATATCGACCGAACGATAAATAAGGCACGCCGGCGCAAACGGCAAGCAAAACGGAGGCCGAATGACCTTGTACAAGGAATAAAAAATCACACGGTTAAGTACTCTATGGGTACGAAAAAAAGTACGTTTGTAATTCTCCTTGAAGTACGATGTGGTATCGACCGAACGATAAATAAGCACGCCGGCGCAAACGGCAAGCAAAACGGAGGCCGAAAGGCCTTGTACAAGGAATCAAAAATCACACGTTAAGTACTCTATGGGTACGAAAAAAAGTACGAAAAAAAACGTTTGTAATTCTCTTTGAAGTACGATGTGATATCGACCGAACGATAAATAAGGCACGCCGGCGCAAACGGCAAGCAAAACGGAGGCCAGAATGACCTTGTACAAGGAATAAAAAATCACACAGTTAAGTACTCTATGGGTACGAAAAAAAGTACGAAAAACAATGTTTGTAATTCTCCTTGAAGTACAGATGTGGTATCGACCAGAACGATAAATAAGGCACGCCGGCGCCAACGGCAAGCAAAACGGAGGCCAAAAAGGCCTTGTACAAGGAATCAAAAATCACACAGTTAAGTACTCTATGGGTACGAAAAAAAGTACGAAAAAAAACGTTTGTAATTCTCTTTGAAGTACCGATGTGATATCGACCAGAACGATAAATAAGGCACGCCGGCGCAAACGGCAAGCAAAACGGAGGCCAAAATGGCCTTGTACAAGGAATCAAAAATCACACAGTTAAGTACTCTATGGGTACGAAAAAAAGTATGAAAAAAAACTGTTTGTAATTCTCTTTGAAGTACTGATGTGGTATCGATCAGAACGATAAATAAGGTACGCCGGTGCAAACGGCAAGCAAAACGGAGGTCAGAATGGCCTTGTACAAGGAATCAAAAATCACACCGTTAAGTACTCTATGGGTACGAAAAAAAGTACGAAAAAAATGTTTGTAATTCTCTTTGAAATACTGATGTGACATCGACCAGAACGATAAATAAGGCACGCCGGCGCAAACGGCAAGCAAAACGGAGGCCAAAATGGCCTTGTACAAGGAATCAAAAATCACACAGTTAAGTACTCTATGGGTACGAAAAAAAGTATGAAAAAAACGTTTGTAATTCTCTTTGAAGTACTGATGTGATATCGACCGAACGATAAATAAGGCACCGGCGCAAACGGCAAGCAAAACGGAGGCCGAATGGCCTTGTACAAGGAATCAAAAATCACACAGTTAAGTACTCTATGGGTACGGAAAAAAGTACGAAAAAAAATGTTTGTAATTCTCTTTGAAGTACTGATGTGGTATCGACCAGAACGATAAATAAGGTACGCCGGCGCAAACGGCAAGCAAAACGGAGGTCAGAATGGCCTTGTACAAGGAATCAAAAATCACACCGTTAAGTACTCTATGGGTACAAAAAAAAGTACGTAAAAAACGTTTGTAATTCTCATTGAAGTACTGATGTGATATCGACCAGAACGATAAATAAGGCACGCCGGCGCAAACGGCAAGCAAAACGGAGGCCGAATGGCCTTGTACAAGGAATCAAAAATCACACCGTTAAGTACTCTATGGGTACAAAAAAGAGTACGAAAAAAACGTTTGTAATTCTCTTTGAAGTACGATGTGATATCGACCGAACGATAAATAAGGCACGCCGGCGCAAACGGCAAGCAAAACGGAGGCCGTAATGGCCTTGTACAAGGAATCAAAAATCACACGTTAAGTACTCTATGGGTACGTACGAAAAAAACGTTTGTAATTCTCTTTGAAGTACGGATGTGATATCGACCGAACGATAAATAAGGCATGCCGGCGCAAACGGCAAGCAAAACGGAGGCCGAATGGCCTTGTACAAGGAATCAAAAATCACACGCGTTAAGTACTCTATGGGTACGAAAAAAGTACGAAAAAAAACGTTTGTAATTCTCTTTGAAGTACCGATGTGGTATCGACCGAACGATAAATAAGGCACGCCGGCGCAAACGGCAAGCAAAACGGAGGCCGTAAAGGCCTTGTACAAGGAATCAAAAATCACACGTTAAGTACTCTATGGGTACGAAAAAAAGTACGAAAAAAAACGTTTGTAATTCTCTTTGAAGTACGATGTGATATCGACCGAACGATAAATAAGGCACGCCGGCGCAAACGGCAAGCAAAACGGAGGCCAAATGGCCTTGTACAAGGAATCAAAAATCACACGGTTAAGTACTCTATGGGTACGAAAAAAAGTACGAAAAAAAACGTTTGTAATTCTCTTTGAAGTACGATGTGATATCGACCGAACGATAAATAAGGCACGCCGGTGCAAACGGCAAGCAAAACGGAGGCCGAATGGCCTTGTACAAGGAATCAAAAATCACACCGTTAAGTACTCTATGGGTACGAAAAAACGAAAAAAACGTTTGTAATTCTCTTTGAAATACGATGTGACATCGACCGAACGATAAATAAGGCACGCCGGCGCAAACGGCAAGCAAAACGGAGGCCAAAATGGCCTTGTACAAGGAATCAAAAATCACACAAAAAAGTTAAGTACTCTATGGGTACGAAAAAAAGTACGAAAAAAAACGTTTGTAATTCTCTTTGAAGTACGATGTGATATCGACCGAACGATAAATAAGGCACGCCGGCGCAAACGGCAAGCAAAACGGAGGCCGAATGGCCTTGTACAAGGAATCAAAAATCACACGCTTAAGTACTCTATGGGTACGAAAAAAGTACGAAAAAAAACGTTTGTAATTCTCTTTGAAGTACGATGTGGTATCGACCGAACGATAAATAAGGCACGCCGGCGCAAACGGCAAGCAAAACGGAGGCGAATGGCCTTGTACAAGGAATCAAAAATTCACACCGTTAAGTACTCTATGGGTACAAAAAAAGTACGAAAAAAAATGTTTGTAATTCTCTTTGAAGTACGATGTGATATCGACCGAACGATAAATAAGGCACGCCGGCGCAAACGGCAAGCAAAACGGAGGCCGAAATGGCCTTGTACAAGGAATCAAAAATCACACCGTTAAGTACTCTATGGGTACAAAAAAAGTACGAAAAAAAACGTTTGTAATTCTCTTTGAAGTACGATGTGATATCGACCAACGATAAATAAGGCACGCCGGCGCAAACGGCAAGCAAAACGGAGGCCGTAATGGCCTTGTACAAGGAATCAAAAATCACACGTTAAGTACTCTATGGGTACGAAAAAAAGTACGAAAAAAAACGTTTGTAATTCTCTTTGAAGTACGATGATGTGATATCGACCGAACGATAAATAAGGCACGCCGGCGCAAACGGCAAGCAAAACGGAGGCCGAGAATGGCCTTGTACAAGGAATCAAAAATCACACGCTTAAGTACTCTATGGGTACGAAAAAAAGTACGAAAAAAAACGTTTGTAATTCTCTTTGAAGTACGATGTGATATCGACCGAACGATAAATAAGGCACGCCGGCGCAAACGGCAAGCAAAACGGAGGCCGAAAAGGCCTTGTACAAGGAATCAAAAATCACACGCTTAAGTACTCTATGGGTACGAAAAAAAGTACGAAAAAAAACGTTTGTAATTCTCTTTGAAGTACTTGAGATGTGATATCGACCGAACGATAAATAAGGCACGCCGGCGCAAACGGCAAGCAAAACGGAGGTCGAATGGCCTTGTACAAGGAATCAAAAATCACACCGTTAAGTACTCTATGGGTACAAAAAAAGTACGAAAAAAAATTGTTTGTAATTCTCTTTGAAGTACGATGTGTATCGACCGAACGATAAATAAGGCACGCCGGCGCAAACGGCAAGCAAAACGGAGGCCAAATGGCCTTGTACAAGGAATCAAAAATCACACCATTAAGTACTCTATGGGTACGAAAAAAAGTACGAAAAAAAACGTTTGTAATTCTCTTTGAAGTACGATGTGATATCGACCGAACGATAAATAAGGCACGCCGGCGCAAACGGCAAGCAAAACGGAGGCCGAAAGGCCTTGTACAAGGAATCAAAAATCACACGAGTTAAGTACTCTATGGGTACGAAAAAAACGAAAAAAACGTTTGTAATTCTCTTTGAAGTACGGATGTGATATCGACCGAACGATAAATAAGGCACGCCGGCGCAAACGGCAAGCAAAACGGAGGCCAGAATGACCTTGTACAAGGAATAAAAAATCACACAGTTAAGTACTCTATGGGTACGAAAAAAAAAGTACGAAAAAAACGTTTGTAATTCTCCTTGAAGTACTGATGTGGTATCGACCAGAACGATAAATAAGGCACGCCGGCGCAAACGGCAAGCAAAACGGAGGCAAGAAAGGCCTTGTACAAGGAATCAAAAATCACACAGTTAAGTACTCTATGGGTACGAAAAAAAGTACGAAAAAAAACGTTTGTAATTCTCTTTGAAGTACTGATGTGATATCGACCAGAACGATAAATAAGGCACGCCGGCACAAACGGCAAGCAAAACGGAGCCCAGAATGACCTTGTACAAGGAATAAAAAATCACACAGTTAAGTACTCTTTGGGTACGAAAAAAAGTACGAAAAAAAACGTTTGTAATTCTCCTTGAAGTACTGATGTGGTATCGACCAGAACGATAAATAATGCACGCCGGCGCAAACGGCAAGCAAAACGGAGGCCAGAAAGGCCTTGTACAAGGAATCAAAAATCACACAGTTAAGTACTCTATGGGTACGAAAAAAAGTACGAAAAAAAACGTTTGTAATTCTCTTTGAAGTACTGATGTGATATCGACCAAAACGATAAATAAGGCACGCCGGCGCAAACGGCAAGCAAAACGGAGGCCAGAATGACCTTGTACAAGGAATAAAAAATCACACAGTTAAGTACTCTATGGGTACGAAAAAAAGTACGAAAAACAACGTTTGTAATTCTCCTTGAAGTACTGATGTGGTATCGCCCAGAACGATAAATAAGGCACGCCGGCGAAAACGGCAAGTAAAACGGAGGCCAGAAAGGCCTTGTACAAGGAATCAAAAATCACACGCTTAAGTACTCTATGGGTACGAAAAAAAGTAAAAAAAAAATGTTTGTAATTCTCTTTGAAGTACAGATGTGATATCGACCAGAACGATAAATAAGGCACGCCGGCGCAAACGGCAAGCAAAACGGAGGCCAGAATGACCTTGTACAAGGAATAAAAAATCACACAGTTAAGTACTCTATGGGTACGAAAAAAAAGTATGAAAAAAAACGTTTTTAATTCTCCTTGAAGTACTGAATTGGTATCGACTAGAACGATAAATAAGGCATGCCGGCACAAACGGCAAGCAAAACGGAGGCCAGAAAGGCCTTGTACAAGGAATCAAAAATCACACAGTTAAGTACTCTATGGGAACGAAAAAAAGTATGAAAAAAAACGTTTGTAATTCTCTTTGAAGTACTGATGTGATATCGACCAGAACGATAAATAAGGCACGCCGGCGCTAACGGCAAGCAAAACGGAGGCCAAAATGGCCTTGTACAAGGAATCAAAAATCACACAGTTAAGTACTCTATGGGTACGAAAGAAGTACGAAAAAAAACCGTTTGTAATTATCTTTGAAGTACTGATGTGGTATCGATCAGAACGATAAATAAGGTACGCTGGTGCAAACGGCAAGCAAAACGGAGGCCCGAATGGCCTTGTACAAGCGAATCAAAAATCACACAGTTAAGTACTCTATGGGTACGAAAAAAAGTACGAAAAAAAAGTTTGTAATTCTCTTTGAAGTACTGATGTGGTATCGACCAGAACGATAAATAAGGCACGCCGGCGCAAACGGCAAGCAAAACGGAGGCCAGAATGGCCTTGTACAAGGAATCAAAAATCACACCGTTAAGTACTCTATGGGTACAAAAAAGAGTACGAAAAAAAATGTTTGTAATTCTCTTTGAAGTAGTAATGTGATATCGACCAGAACGATAAATAAGGCACGCCGGCGCAAACGGCAAGCAAAACGGAGGCCAGAATGGCCTTGTACAAGGAATCAAAAATCACACAGTTAAGTCTCTATGGGTATGAAAAAAAGTATGAAAAAAACATTTGTAATTCTCTTTGAAGTACTGATGTGATATCGACCAAAACGATAAATAAGGCACGCCGGCGCAAACGGGAAGCAAAACGGAGGCCCGAATGGCCTTGTACAAGCGAATCAAAAATCACACAGTTAAGTACTCTATGGGTACGAAAAAAAGTACGAAAAAAAACATTTGTAATTCTCTTTGAAGTACTGATGTGGTATCGACGAGAACGATAAATAAGGTACGCCGGAGCAAACGGCAGTCAGAATGGCCTTGTACAAGGAAACAAAAATCACACCGTTAAGTACTCTATGGGTACAAAACAAAGTACGTAAAAAACGTTTGTACTTCTCATTGAAGTAATGATGTGTTATCGACCAGACTCTAATAAATAATGCACGCCGGTGCCAACGGCAAGCAAAACGGAGGCCAGAATGGCCTTGTACATGGAATCAAAAATCACACCGTTAAGTACTCTATGGGTACAAAAAAGAGTACGAAAAAAACGTTTGTAATTCTCTTTGAAGTACGGATGTGATATCGACCAGAACGATAAATAAGGAACGCCGGCTCTAACGGCAAGCAAAAACGGAGGCCAGAATGGCCTTGTACAAGGAATCAAAAATCACACAGTTAAGTACTCTATGGGTACGAAAAACGGTACGAAAAAAAACGTTTGTAATTTTCTTTGAATTACTGATGTGATATCGACCAGAACGATAAATAAGCCACGCCGGCGCAAACGGCAAGCAAAACGGAGGCCGAATGGCCTTGTACAAGGAATCAAAATCACACAGTTAAGTACTATATGTGTACGAAAAAAAGTACGAAAAAAAACGTTTGTAATTCTCTTTGAAGTACTGATGTGAAATCGACCAGATCGATAAATAAGGCACGCCGGTGCAAGCGGTAAGCAAAACGGAGGCCAGAATGGCCTTGTACAAGGAATCAAAAATCACACAGTTAAGTACTCTATGGGTACGAAAAAAAGTACGAAAAAAACGTTTGTAATTCTCTTTGAAGTACTGATGTGGTATCGACCAGAACGATAAATAAGGTATGCCGGTGGAAACGGCAAGCAAAACGGAGGTCAGAATGGCCTTGTACAAGGAATCAAAAATCACACCGTTAAGTACTCTGTGGGTACAAAACAAAGTACATAAAAAATGTTTGTACTTCTCATTGAAGTACTGATGTGTTATCGACCAGAACGATAAATAAGGCACGCCGGCGCAAACGGCAAGCAAAACGGAGGCCAGAATAGCCTTGTACAAGGAATCAAAAATCACACCGTTAAGTACTCTATGGGTACAAAAAAGTGTACGAAAAAAAAACGTTTGTAATTCTCTTTGAAGTACTGATGTGATATCGACCAGAACGATAAATAAGGCACGCCGACGCAAGCGGAATGCAAAACGGAGGCCAGAATGGCCTTGTACAAGGAATCAAAAATCACACAGTTAAGTACTCTAGGGTACGAAAAAAAAAGTATGAAAAAAACGTTTGTAATTCTCTTTGAAGTACTGATGTGATATCGACCTGAACGATAAATAAGGCACACCGGCGCAAACGGCAAGCAAAACGGAGGCCAGAATGGCCTTGTACAAGGAATCAAAAATCACACCGTGAAGTACTCAATGGGTACAAAAAAGAGTACGAAAAAAAACGTTTGTAATTTTCTTTGAAGTACTGATGTGATATCGACCAGAACGATAAATAAGGCACGCCGGCGCAAACGGCAAGCAAAACGGAGGCCATAATGGCCTTGTACAAGGAATCAAAAATCACACAGTTAAGTACTCTATGGGTACGAAAAAAAGTACGAAAAAAATGTTTGTAATTCTCTTTGAAGTACTGATGTGATATCGACCAGAACGATAAACAAGGCACGCCGGCGCAAACGGCAAGCAAAATGGAGGACAAAATGGCCTTGTACAAGGTATTAAAAATCACACCGTTAAGTACTCAATGGGTACGAAAAAAACGTTTGTAATTCTCTTTGAAGTACTGATGTGATATCGAGCAGAACGATAAATAAGGCACGCCGGCGCAAACGGCAAGCAAAACGGAGGCCAGAATGGCCTTGTACAAGGAATCAAAAATCACACCGTTAAGTACTCATGGGTACAAAAAAAAGAAAAAAAAACGGTTGTAATTCTCTTTGAAGTACCGATGTGATATGGACCAGAACGATAAATAAGGCATGCCGGCGCAAACGGCAAACAAAACGGAGGCCAGAATGGCCTTGTACAAGGAATCAAAAATCACACATTTAAATACTCTATGGGTACGAAAAAAGTACGAAAAAAAACGTTTGTAATTCTCTTTGAAGTACTGATGTGATATCGACCAGAACGATAAATAAGGCACGCCGGCACAAACGGCAAGCAAAACGTAGGACAGAATGGCCTTGTACAAGGTATCAAAAATCACACCGTTAAGTACTCTATGGGTACAAAAAAAAGTACGAAAAAAAACGTTTGTAATTCTCTTTGAAGTACTGACGTGATATCGACCAGAACGATAAATAAGGCACGCCGGCGCAAACGGCAAGCAAAACGGAGGCTAGAATGGCCTTGTACAAGGAATCAAAATTCACACCGTTAAGTACTCTATGGGTACAAAAAAAGTTACGAAAAAAACGTTTGTAATTCTTTTTGAAGTACTGATGTGATATCGACCAGGACGATAAATAAGGCACGCCGGCGCAAACGGCAAGCAAAACGCAGGCTTTAATGGCCTTGTACAAGGAATCAAAAATCACACCGTTATGTACTCTATGGGTACAAAAAAGAGTACGAAAAAAACGTTTATAATTCACTTTCAAGTACTGATGTGATATCGACCAGAACGATAAATAAGGCACGCTGGCGCAAACGGCAAGCAAAACGGAGGCCAGAATGGCCTTGTACAAGGAATCAAAAATCACACCATTAAGTACTCTATGGGTACGAAAAAAAGTATGAAAAAAACCGGTTGTAATTCTCTTTGAAGTACTGATGTGATATGGACCAGAACGATAAATAAGGCACGCCGGCGCAAACGGCAAGCAAAACGGAGGCCAGAATGGCCTTGTACAAGGAATCAAAAATCACACGCTTAAGTACTCTATGGGTACGAAAAAAAGTACGAAAAAAAAACGTTTGTAATTCTCTTTGAAGTACGATGTGATATCGACCGAACGATAAATAAGGCACGCCGGCGTAAACGGCAAGAAAAACGGAGGCCAGAATGGCCTTGTACAAGGAATCAAAAATCACACAGTTAAGTACTCAATGGGTACGAAAAATAGTATGAAAAAAAATGTTTGTAATTCTCTTTGAAGTACTGATGTGGTATCGACCAGAACGATAAATAAGGTACGCCGGCGCAAACGGCAAGCAAAACGGAGGTCAGAATGGCCTTGTACAAGGAATCAAAAATCACACCGTTAAGTACTCTATGGGTACAAAACAAAGTACGAAAAAAAACGTTTGTAATTCTAATTGAAGTACTGATGTGTTATCGACCAGAACGATAAAAAAGACACGCCGGCGCAAACGGCAAGCAAAACGGAGGCCGGCCCAGAATGGCCTTGTACAAGGAATCAAAAATCACACCGTTAAGTACTCTATGGGTACGAAAAAAAGTACGAAAAAAAACGTTTTGTAATTCTCTTTGAAGTACCGATGTGTTATCGACCGAACGATAAATAAGGCACGCCGGCGCAAACGGAAAGCAAAACGGAGGCCGAATCGCCTTGTACAAGGAATCAAAAATCACACCGTTAAGTACTCTATGGGTAATAAAAAAAGTACGAAAAAAAACATTTGTAATTCTCTTTGAAGTACTAATGTGATATCGACCAGAACGATAAATAAGGCACGCCGGCGCAAACGGCAAGCAAAACGGAGGCTAGAATGGCCTTGTACAAGGAATCAAAAATCACACCGTTAAGTACTCTATGGGTACAAAAAAAGTACGAAAAAAACGTTTGTAATTCTCTTTGAAGTGCGATGTGATATCGACCGAACGATAAATAAGGCACGCCGGCGCAAACGGCAAGCAAAACGGAGGCCGAATGGCCTTGTACAAGGAATCAAAAATCACACGGTTAAGTACTCTATGGGTACAAAAAAAGTACGAAAAAAAACGTTTGTAATTCTCTTTGAAGTACGATGTGATATCGACCGAACGATAAATAAGGCACGCCGGCGCAAACGGCAAGCAAAACGGAGGCCGAATGGCCTTGTACAAGGAATCAAAAATCACACGGTTAAGTACTCTATGGGTACGAAAAAAAGTACGAAAAAAAAACGTTTGTAATTCTCTTTGAAGTACGATGTGATATCGACCGAACGATAAATAAGGCACGCCGGCGCAAACGGCAAGCAAAACGGAGGCCGAATGGCCTTGTACAAGGAATCAAAAATCACACGTTAAGTACTCTATGGGTACGAAAAAAGTACGAAAAAAACGTTTGTAATTCTCTTTGAAGTACTGATGTGATATCGACCAGAACGATAAATAAGGCACGCCGGCGCAAACGGCAAGCAAAACGGAGGCCATAATGGCCTTGTACAAGGAATCAAAAAACACACCGTTAAGTACTCTATGGGTACAAAAAAGGGTACGAAAAAAACGTTTGTAATTCTCTTTGAAGTACTGATGTGCTATCGACCTGAACGATAAATAAGGCACGCCGGCGCAAACGGCAAGCAAAACGGAGGCCAGAATGGCCTTGTACAAGGAATCAAAAATCACACGCTTAAGTACTCTATGGGTACGAAAAAAAGTACGAAAAAAAACGTTTGTAATTCTCTTTGAAGTACGATGTGATATCGACCGAACGATAAATAAGGCACGCCGGCGCAAACGGCAAGCAAAACGGAGGCCGAATGGCCTTGTACAAGGAATCAAAAATCACACGCTAAGTACTCTATGGGTACGAAAAAAAGTACGAAAAAAAATGTTTGTAATTCTCTTTGAAGTACGATGTGATATCGACCGAACGATAAATAAGGCACGCCGGCGCAAACGGCAAGCAAAACGGAGGCCATAATGGCCTTGTACAAGGAATCAAAAATCACACGCTTAAGTACTCTATGGGTACGAAAAAAGTAAAAAAAAACGTACGAAAAAAAGTACGTTTGTACTTCTCATTGAAGTACGATGTGTTATCGACCGAACGATAAATAAGGCACGCCGGCGCAAACGGCAAGCAAAACGGAGGCCGAATGGCCTTGTACAAGGAATCAAAAATCACACCGTTAAGTACTCTATGGGTACAAAAAAAGTACGAAAAAAAACGTTTGTAATTCTCTTTGAAGTACGATGTGATATCGACCGAACGATAAATAAGGCACGCCGGCGCAAACGGCAAGCAAAACGGAGGCCAAATGGCCTTGTACAAGGAATCAAAAATCACACGGTTAAGTACTCTATGGGTACAAAAAAAGTACGAAAAAAAACGTTTGTAATTCTCTTTGAAGTACGATGTGATATCGACCGAACGATAAATAAGGCACGCCGGCGCAAACGGCAAGCAAAACGGAGGCCATAATGGCCTTGTACAAGGAATCAAAAATCACACGCTTAAGTACTCTATGGGTACGAAAAAAAGTACGAAAAAAACGTTTGTAATTCTCTTTGAAGTACGATGTGATATCGACCGAACGATAAATAAGGCACGCCGGTGCAAACGGCAAGCAAAACGGAGGCCGAAAAGGCCTTGTACAAGGAATCAAAAATCACACCGTTAAGTACTCTATGGGTACGAAAAAAAGTAATCCCTCCGTACGAAAAAAAGTCCTTTGTAATTCTCTTTGAAAAACATAAATGTGATATCGACCAACGATAAATAAGGCACGCCGGCGCAAAATTGCGTTTAGCAAAGCAAAACGGAGGCATTAATGGCCTTGTACAAGGAATCAAAAATCACACAAAAAAGTTAAAAAGTACTCTATGGGTACGAAAAAAAGTACGAAAAAAACATTTGTAATTCTCTTTGAAGTACGATGTGATATCGACCGAACGATAAATAAGGCACGCCGGCGCAAACGGCAAGCAAAACGGAGGCCCGAATGGCCTTGTACAAGGAATCAAAAATCACACGAAGTTAAGTACTCTATGGGTACGAAAAAAAGTACGAAAAAAAACGTTTGTAATTCTCTTTGAAGTACGATGTGGTATCGACCGAACGATAAATAAGGCACGCCGGCGCAAACGGCAAGCAAAACGGAGGCCGAATGGCCTTGTACAAGGAATCAAAAATCACACCGTTAAGTACTCTATGGGTACAAAAAAAGTACGAAAAAAACGTTTGTAATTCTCTTTGAAGTACGATGTGATATCGACCGAACGATAAATAAGGCACGCCGGCGCAAACGGCAAGCAAAACGGAGGCCATAATGGCCTTGTACAAGGAATCAAAAATCACACCGTTAAGTACTCTATGGGTACAAAAAAGGTACGAAAAAAAAAAAACGTTTGTAATTCTCTTTGAAGTACGGATGTGATATCGACCGAACGATAAATAAGGCACGCCGGCGCAAACGGCAAGCAAAACGGAGGCCGAATGGCCTTGTACAAGGAATCAAAAATCACACCGTTAAGTACTCAATGGTACGAAAAAAAGTACGAAAAAAACGTTTGTAATTCTCTTTGAAGTACGATGTGATATCGACCGAACGATAAATAAGGCACGCCGGCACAAACGGCAAGCAAAACGGAGGCCGAATGGCCTTGTACAAGGAATCAAAAATCACACCGTTAAGTACTCATATGGGTACGAAAAAAAAGTACGAAAAAAAATTTTGTAATTCTCTTTGAAGTACGATGTGATATCGACCGAACGATAAATAAGGCACGCCGGCGCAAACGGCAAGCAAAACGGAGGCCGAATGGCCTTGTACAAGGAATCAAAAATCACACGCTTAAGTACTCTATGGGTACGAAAAAAAGTACGAAAAAAACGTTTGTAATTCTCTTTGAAGTACGATGTGATATCGACCGAACGATAAATAAGGCACGCCGGCAAAACGGCAAGCAAAACGGAGGTCGAATGGCCTTGTACAAGGAATCAAAAATCACACCGTTAAGTACTCTATGGGTACAAAAAAAAGTACGAAAAAAATGTTTGTAATTCTCTTTGAAGTACTGATGTGATATCGACCGAACGATTAATAAGGCACGCCGGCGCAAACTGCAAGTAAAACGGAGGCCGAAATGGCCTTGTACAAGGAATCAAAAATCACACCGTTAAGTACTCTATGGGTACAAAAAAAGTACGAAAAAAACGTTTGTAATTCTCTTTGAAGTACGATGTGATATCGACCGAACGATAAATAAGGCACGCCGGCGCAAACGGCAAGCAAAACGGAGGCCGAATGGCCTTGTACAAGGAATCAAAAATCACACCGTTAAGTACTCTATGGGTACAAAAAAGAGTACGAAAAAAAACGTTTGTAATTCTTTTGAAGTACGATGTGATATCGACCGAACGATAAATAAGGCACGCCGGCGCAAACGGCAAGCAAAACGGAGGCCGAATGGCCTTGTACAAGGAATCAAAAATCACACCGTTAAGTACTCTATGGGTACGAAAAAAAGTACGAAAAAAACGTTTGTAATTCTCTTTGAAGTACCGATGTGATATCGACCGAACGATAAATAAGGCACGCCGGCGCAAACGGCAAGCAAAACGGAGGCCGAATGGCCTTGTACAAGGAATCAAAAATCACACCGTTAAGTACTCTATGGGTACAAAAAAAGTAGTACGAAAAAAAACGTTTGTAATTCTCTTTGAAGTACGATGTGATATCGACCGAACGATAAATAAGGCACGCCGGCGCAAACGGCAAGCAAAACGGAGGCCAGAATGGCCTTGTACAAGGAATCAAAAATCACACAGTTAAGTACTCTATGGGTACGAAAAAAAGTACGAAAAAAAAACGTTTGTAATTCTCTTTGAAGTACTGGATGTGACATCGACCAGAACGATAAATAAGGCACGCCGGCGCAAACGGCAAGCAAAACGGAGGCCGAAATGGCCTTGTACAAGGAATCAAAAATCACACCGTTAAGTACTCTATGGGTACTAAAAAAAGTACTAAAAAAAACGTTTGTAATTCTCTTTGAAGTACGATGTGATATCGACCGAACGATAAATAAGGCACGCCGGCGCAAACGGCAAGCAAAACGGAGGCCAGAATGGCCTTGTACAAGGAATCAAAATCACACCGTTAAGTACTCTATGGGTACAAAAAAAGTACGAAAAAAAACTTTTGTAATTCTTTTGAAGTACGATGTGATATCGACCGGGACGATAAATAAGGCACGCCGGCGCAAACGGCAAGCAAAACGGAGGCCGAATGGCCTTGTACAAGGAATCAAAAATCACACGTTAAGTACTCTATGGGTACGAAAAAAGTACGAAAAAAAACGTTTGTAATTCTCTTTGAAGTACCGATGTGATATCGACCGAACGATAAATAAGGCACGCCGGCGCAAACGGCAAGCAAAACGGAGGCCGAAATGGCCTTGTACAAGGAATCAAAAATCACACCGTTAAGTACTCTATGGGTACGAAAAAAAGTACGAAAAAAAACGTTTGTAATTCTCTTTGAAGTACGATGTGATATCGACCGAACGATAAATAAGGCACGCCGGCGCAAACGGCAAGCAAAACGGAGGCGGAATGGCCTTGTACAAGGAATCAAAAATCACACGCTTAAGTACTCTATGGGTACGAAAAAAAGTACGAAAAAAAACGTTTGTAATTCTCTTTGAAGTACCGATGTGATATCGACCGAACGATAAATAAGGCACGCCGGCGCAAACGGCAAGCAAAACGGAGGCCGAAATGGCCTTGTACAAGGAATCAAAAATCACACGCTTAAGTACTCTATGGGTACGAAAAAAAGTACGAAAAAAAACGTTTGTAATTCTCTTTGAAGTACGATGTGATATCGACCGAACGATAAATAAGGCACGCCGGCGCAAACGGCAAGCAAAACGGAGGCCGAAATGGCCTTGTACAAGGAATCAAAAATCACACCGTTAAGTACTCTATGGGTACGAAAAAAAGTACGAAAAAAAACGTTTGTAATTCTCTTTGAAGTACGATGTGGTATCGACGAACGATAAATAAGGCACGCCGGCGCAAACGGCAAGCAAAACGGAGGTGATCCGACTATTTAGATGTCAACACATAACACCGCCGGAGCGGCCGGGTTGAGCACCTAAGCCGGCCTCAAGCTCAGTCCATGCCGAAAGAAATGAGGGTATGAGGCTCTCTTTCTATGGAGCCTCTTATATAGAGCAAAAATCGCGAGTTTGAGTTTGGTGGGCCGACCAACTCGGCTCATTTGACCTGTCTTCAGTAAATCATTAAAATCTCCCTGTGTGTAGCTCCGAATTGAATGATTCAAGATGCGTCGGAAATCTCGTTCAATTCCCTACAACTTTTATGAAGACGACTTGACCAGAAAATGCTTCCTCGATGGGTCAAAATGCAGCTCAAAGGACCGGACTGGTGGAAACTGAACCTGCTGCTGCTGCTGCGATGTTTGAGGTGTTTTTGTAGTCCAGGGCACTTGTCCGTACGGATAAAAGGCCATCCGTACGGATAGTTCATCATTTTCCAGCCGTCCGTACGGACAAAATGTGTCGTCCGTACGGACAACTCTCTGGTTTTGCCTCCAGATTGCTCCATTTCTGACAGCTCTGCAGTAAACACTTCATAACTTCTTCATCTGACCTCTGATTGGGGTGATTCAAAAACCAGTAGAAAGATATTTGAATTATCTACAACTTTCATGAAGACACCATGACCAGAAAATGCCTGCATAATCGGTCAAAATGCTGATGAAGTGAACATATGGTGAGAGCAACAACTATTTCTCTTCCTTTTCTTATTCTTTCTTCTTCCTTGGCTCATTCTTGCACCTTGATCACACTTATCATCATAAATATTCGCCTTCCGGGTTCTCGAGACACCAATACCCTACAATCGCATGAATGAACAAGACACACAAACGATTCCGGAGGGTAAAAGTGCTCGGAATGAGGTTAATATTAATAAAAAGAGGTAGTAAACCATCAAAGTGACAGAATTACTCCTCGTGCTATAAACTCACGATATTACCTCAAAATAGGGTCTAAACTCACCCCGAAACATGCCAGAAATGTGATAATCGTGGGCTGAACTGTACAGAAATGTACTGTAAAGTTGGTTCCTATCACCACCCCACACTTAGCCTTTACTCGTCCTCGAGTAAATTAGGCGTTCAAACAATTCCAAGGAATCAACTTTACGGTACATGCATGCATTTCAAAATATCGAGGTGAGAAGAACTTAGTTAAGTGAATGCATTACTTTGACTCTACTAGATCATGACACGGAGTGAGTGTGTGTTGAATGACGACGACTTATGCTTAATACGATTTCGGGCTTGGAATACCGGACAAATGCCTTTACACAATCCGCCCTTCTTAGAATCTCCACTAATCGGGACTAACCAAGGTTAAACACGGTCCAACAGGACTTGAATGGTTATAACGTTAGGCTCGGGAGGGGGCTAACCGAAAGGATAATTTGGGAACTGGAGAAGAGAAAATACGAGTGAACCAAATCAACAAGTGTATCTCCTCCTTGCAACCACACAAATCAACACCAAACTCCTCCGATCATCAAACAAATCAAAACAACTTCCGAACTCAACATTATATGGACAAACAATACACGTCCACACAAGGCTTTCTTTGACTCAACACTTATTCACTTTATTCAAACTTTTATTTCACTTCTTTTTCTTTTCTTTTCACCTTTTTTTTTTTTCCATTTTTCTTTTTGCATTCTTTTTCTTTTTCAACTTTTCTTTCTTTTCTTCTTTGAACCAAAGGCCTTATAAAAAAAAATCACCCGAGCTCCTCCCCTTTTTATAGCTCTAAAACTGAGGAAACCACAACCCGACTCAAAGACAACATCTCCCCCCCCCCCCACACTTGCCTTGGCAAGTGTGGTTTAACAAGAGACTAAGTCCACTCGTAGGGTCAAATGAAGGGAATGTGACCAAAATAAGGCTCAAGGGTAGGTTTCTGACTAAGTAACGAAACGGCTAATAATGCGAATGGTGGTCAGACCATTCTATCAAGGCTGAGAGGGGCTACGAAGGTCAAATGTTCGGCTCAGGCTTATTTGGCTAAAGTAGGGTCAAAAAGAACGCCAAAACTGTCATCCCGTGTTCCTACCAAGGCCAATCCTTCTATTTCGCCTCGAAACTAGGGGTACAGGTGTGTAAAGTAATCGTGATAAGCATAACCGTCGTCAAACGTGTACTAAAAAGTGTTCCGTATCATGACAATATAGGCTCACTGTGAGACATTCACAAAACTAAAGACCTTTCACCACTCAATTGTGAACAGCATGCATATAACGTGGTGTTAAAAATCTTGGAAAATTTTGAAAAACGGCCTAAAAATCGACTCGGAAACGAGTAAAAACCAAGTTTATCACATCACGGCATAATACTTTTAAGAACAAGCGAATAAGCTAAGTCGTCCCCCCCCCACTTAAGTGAAGCACCGTCCTCGGTGTGTGAAGGAGAATGATAAAGAGACTTAGCTGTTTGTAGGACCCGGCAGAAAGGTGCACTTAAGCTCACGTGACATCTTCTAATGAATCCATCTCGAGTACCTAAAACCATATAGACCGAAAACAAGGCAAACACATGCACGGGAGAAGTCCACGTGCCAAAAGATGGTGATAGATACGAGCTATACACATATAGAAGCCATGCCACAAACGGACTCGGAAGCGGATCGATAGTACTCAACATGGATTGCAATGGATGTAAAGATAACCAAACAGGGTAAAGACAAATCATCCACGTATAGAATAAAGCCACAGAGGCACACAAGCAATTATCCACGTCAAAGAAC
Source organism: Gentiana straminea (assembly GCA_036785695.1). Taxonomy (NCBI): domain Eukaryota; kingdom Viridiplantae; phylum Streptophyta; class Magnoliopsida; order Gentianales; family Gentianaceae; genus Gentiana; species Gentiana straminea. The sequence goes on along the minus strand of JAVUPR010000268.1, from coordinate 62,691 downwards.
TAGCACATCAACCAAAACAATTATTTTTTTTATTTTTTATTTTTTATTTTTTTATTTTTATTTTTTCGAATTTTTTTTTCACAACACACACACACGATATTTTAAACCCCTCAAAAAGTCATGATAGTCGAAGGTCCTGAGCCCCAGTTCTAGCCCGACTTAGACGATATCAATCTCTGAAGAGACTAAGTACCAAAGTCGTATTCAATCCGAGTTCAAGACAAAATCACTTCAACATCCCATGGCTCCTATCGAAATCTAAATAAAACAAGATGATAAACACTTAGGCCCAAGTTCTAGGACAACCTACAAGATATCAACCTCCGAAGAAGCTAAGTACAAAAATTGCAATCAAACCTAGTCTAAGCACAACATTATCAACATGTTTTCATATTTTTCATTTTTTTCTTTTCGTTCACGACCAAACACAAATTCGACTTTTAAACAATTTCCCCGGCAACGGCGCCATTTTGATGAGAGGATTTTTCACGATCCAAAAACCAAACAATATTTATAATCCACGAAATTCATATACCGTGAAACCACTCTCTAACCGGCCAAACACCGGGTCGATCGTAGTAGAATGGCAAAGAGTACGGGGTCGATCCCACGAGGAAATTGGGTCGAATACGAAACATGTGTTAAAATCGATGAACAAAGAGCACACCAACGGGATAAACGATTGAAGCCCATACTAAACTACGGCACGAAAAAGGGATTTAAAGCATGAACCAACAACAACAAGCAATCCCATCGACCAAAGATCGAAACAATCAAAGCAAAATCGAGAGAAAGCAAATCGACAAAGGAAACTCACAAGATCGACATCGACATACATTAGATCTGAAAGCCCATGTCCCAAATCGACAAAAGATCCGTCTTTAATCCCAACCGTGACCCGCGACGCGAAATCCACAAGCAAACGATCGAATACCGCGTTCGACTATCATAACAAAACTAAAGATCTAAACTAAAAGCACGGGCCCAAGCCTTGATCCGACTATTTAGATGTCAACCTGCATAACAGCCGCCGGAGCGGCTGGGTTGAGCACCTAAGCCGGCCTCGAGCTCAGTCCATGCCGAAAGAAATGAGGGTATGAGGCTCTCTTTCTATGGAGCCTCTTATATAGAGCAAAAATCGCGAGTTTGAGCTGGTGGGCCGACCAACTCGGCTCGTTTGACCTGTCTTCAGTAAATCATTAAAATCTCCCTGTGTGTAGCTCCGAATTGAACGATTCAAGATGCGTCGGAAAGCTCGTTCAATTCCCTACAACTTTCATGAAGACGACGTGACCAGAAAATGCTTCCTCAATGGGTCAAAATGCAGCTCAAAGGACCGGACTGGTGGAAACTGAACCTGCTGCTGCTGCTGCGATGTTTGAGGTGTTTTTATAGTCCAGGGCACTTGTCCGTACGGATAAAAGGCCATCCGTACAGATAGTTCATCATTTTCCAGCCGTCCGTACGGACAAAATGTGTCGTCCGTACGGACAACTCTCTGGTTTTGCCTCCAGATTGCTCCATTTCTGACAGCTCTGCAGTAAACACTTCATAACTTCTTCATCCGACCTCTGATTGGGGTGATTCAAAAACCAGTAGAAATATCTTTGAATTATCTACAACTTTCATGAAGACACCATGACCAGAAAATGCCTGCATAATCGGTCAAAATGCTGATGAAGTGAACATATGGTGAGAGCAACAACTATTTCTCTTCCTTTTCTTATTCTTTCTTCTTCCTTGGCTCATTCTTTCACCTTGATCACACTTATCATCATAAATATTCACCTTCCGGGTTCTCGAGACACCAATACCCTACAATCTCATGAATGAACAAGACAGACAAACGATTCCGGAGGGTAAAAGTGCTCGGAATGAGGTTAATATTAATAAAAATAGGTAGTAAACCATCAAAGTGACGGAATTACTCCTCGTGCTATAAACTCACGATATTACCTCAAAATAGGGTCTAAACTCACCCGAAACATGCCAGAAATGTGATAATCGTGGGCTGAACTGTACAGAAATATACTGTAAAGTTGGTTCCTATCAGGAGGCCAGAATGGCCTTGTACAAAGAATCAAAAATCACACCGTTAAGTACTCTATGGGTACAAAAAAGTGTACGAAAAAAAACGTTTGTAATTCTCTTTGAAGTATTGATGTGATATCGACCAGAACGATAAATAAGGCACGCCGGCGCAAACGGCAAGCAAAACGGAGGCCGAATGGCCTTGTACAAGGAATCAAAAATCACACGATTAAGTACTCTATGGGTACGAAAAAAAGTACGAAAAAAAACGTTTGTAATTCTCTTTGAAGTGCGATGTCATATCGACCAGAACGATAAATAAGGCACGCCGGCGCAAACGGCAAGCAAAATGGAGGCCAGAAAGGCCTTGTACAAGGAATCAAAAATCACACAGTTAAGTACTCTATGGGTACGGAAAAAAGTACGAAAAAAAACATTTGTAATTCTCTTTGAAGTACTGATGTGGTATCGACCAGAACGATAAATAAGGTATGCCGGAGCAAACGGCAAGCAAAACGGAGGTCAGAATGGCCTTGTACAAGGAATCAAAAATCACACCGTTAAGTACTCTATGGGTACAAAACAAAGTACGTAAAAAACGTTTGTACTTCTCATTGAAGTACTGATGTGTTATCGACCAGAACGATAAATAAGGCACGCCGGCGCAAACGGCAAGCAAAACGGAGGCCAGAATGGCCTTATACAAGTAATCAAAAATCACACCGTTAAGTACTCTATGGGTACAAAAAATAGTACGAAAAAAAACGTTTGTAATTCTCTTTGAAGTACTGATGTGATATCGACGAGAACGATAAATAAGGCACTCCGGCACAAACGGCAAGCAAAACGGAGGCCAGAATGGCCTTGTACAAGGAATCAAAACTCACACAATTAAGTACTCTATAGGTACGAAAAAAAACATTTGTAATTCTCTTTAAGTACTGATGTGATATCGACCAGAACGATAAATAAGGCACGCCGGCGCAAACGGCAAGCAAAATGGAGGCCGAAAGGACTTGTACAAGGAATCAAAAATCATACGCTTAAGTACTCTATGGGTACGAAAAAAAGTACGAAAAAAAACGTTTGTAATTCTCTTTGAAGTACTGATGTGATATCGACCAGAACGATAAATAAGGTACGCCGGCGCAAACGGCAAGCAAAACGGATGCCATAATGACCTTGTACAAGGAATCAAAAATAACACAGTTAAGTACTCTATGGGTACGGAAAAATGTACAAAAAAAAAACGTTTGTAATTCTCCTTGAAGTACTGATGTGATATCGACCAGAACGATAAATAAGGTACGCCGGCGCAAACGGCAAGCAAAACGGAGGCCATAATGACCTTGTACAAGGAATCAAAAATAACACAATTAAGTACTCTATGGGTACGGAAAAAAGTACGTAAAAAACGTTTGTACTTCTCATTGAAGTACTGATGTGTTATCGACCAGAACGATAAATAAGGCACGCCGGCGCAAACTACAAGCAAAACAGAGGCCAGAATGGCCTTGTACAAGGAATCAAAAATCACACCGTTAAGTACTCTACGGGTACAAAACAAAGTACGTAAAAAACGTTTGTACTTCTCATTGAAGTACTGGTGTGTTATCGACCACAACGATAAATAAGGCACGCCGGCGCAAACTGCAAGCAAAACGGAGGCTAGAATGGCCTTGTACAAGGAATCAAAAATCACACAGTTAAGTACTCTATGGGTACGAAAAAAAACGTTTGTAATTCTCTTTGAAGTATTGATGTGATATCGACCGAACGATAAATAAGGCACGCCGGCGCAAACGGCAAGCAAAACGGAGGCCGAATGGCCTTGTACAGGGAATAAAAATCACACAGTTAAGTACTCTATGGGTACGAAAAAAGTACGAAAAAAAACGTTTGTAAGTACTCTATGGGTACGATACAAAGTACGTAAAAAATGTTTGTACTTCTCATTGAAGTACTGATGTGTTATCGACCAGAACGATATATAAGGCACGCCGGCGCAAACGTCAAGCAAAACGGAGGCCAGAATGGCCTTGTACAAGGAATAAAAAATCACACCGTCAAGTACTCTATGGGTACAAAAAAAAGTACGAAAAAAAACGTTTGTAATTCTCTTTGAAGTAATGATGTGATATCGACCAGAACGATAAATAAGGCACGCCGGCGCAAACGGCAAGCAAAACGGAGGCCATAATGGCTTTGTACAAGGAATCAAAAATCACACAGTTAAGTACTCTATGGGTATGAAAAAAAGTACGAAAAAAAACATTTGTAATTCTCTTTGAAGTACTGATGTGATATCGACCAGAACGATAAATAAGGAATGCCGGCGCAAACGGCAAGCAAAACGGAGGCCAGAATAGCCTTGTACAAGGAATCAAAAATCACACAGTTATGTACTCTATGGGTACGAAAAAAAGTACGAAAAAAGTTTTTAATTCTCTTTGAAGTACGATGTGATATCGACCGAACGATAAATAAGGCACGCCGGCGCAAACGGCAAGCAAAACGGAGGCCGAATGGCCTTGTACAAGGAATCAAAAATCACACGGTTAAGTACTCTATGGGTATGAAAAAAAGTACGAAAAAACGTTTGTAATTCTCTTTGAAGTACGATGTGATATCGACCATAACGATAAATAAGGCACGCCGGCTCAAACGGCAAGCAAAACGGAGGCCAGAAAGGCCTTGTACAAGGAATCAAAAATCACACAGTTAAGTACTCTATGGGTACGAAAAAAAGTACTCCCTCCGTCCCGTAATATAAGTCCTTTTGAATTTTTCACACAGATTAAGAAAAAGCATAAATGAGTTACTTTTTAATATTTCAAGATAAAATATTGTATTGTTTTTTGGAGTGGCTTATAAAATTGCATTGTTTAGTGTGAAAGTGAAAACAATGCATTAATGTTGTATTGAAATGTGAGAAAGACTTATATTTTAAGACACCACAAAAAAGTTAAAAAGACTTATATTGCGGGACGGAGGGAGTACGAAAAAAACGTTTGTAATTCTCTTTGAAGTACTGATGTGATATCGACCAGAACGATAAATAAGGCACGCCGGCGCAAACGGCAAGCAAAACGGAGGCCAGAATGACCTTGTACAAGGAATAAAAAATCACACGATTAAGTACTATATGGGTACGAAAAAAAGTAAAAAATTTGTAATTCTCCTTGAAGTACGATGTGGTATCGACCAGAAGATAAATAAGGCACGCCGGCGCAAACGGCAAGCAAAACGGAGGCCAAAAAGGCCTTGTACAAGGAATCAAAAATGACACAGTTAAGTACTCTATGGGTACGAAAAAAAGTATGAAAAAAATGTTTGTAATTCTCTTTGAAGTACTGATGTGATATCGACCAGAACGATAAATAAGGCACGCCGGCGCAAACGGCAAGCAAAACGGAGGCCAAAATGGCCTTGTACAAGGAATCAAAAATCACACGATTAAGTACTCTATGGGTACGAAAAAAAGTATGAAAAAAAAACGTTTGTAATTCTCTTTGAAGTACCGATGTGATATCGACCGAACGATAAATAAGGCACGCCGGTGCAAACGGCAAGCAAAACGGAGGTCGGGATGGCCTTGTACAAGGAATCAAAAATCACACCGTTAAGTACTCTATGGGTACGAAAAAAAAAGTACGAAAAAAAACGTTTGTAATTCTCTTTGAAGTACGATGTGATATCGACCGAACGATAAATAAGGCACGCCGGCGCAAACGGCAAGCAAAACGGAGGCCAAATGGCCTTGTACAAGGAATCAAAAATCACACGATTAAGTACTCTATGGGTACGAAAAAAAGTACGAAAAAAAACATTTGTAATTCTCTTTGAAGTACTGATGTGATATCGACCAGAACGATAAATAAGGCACGCCGGCGCAAACGGCAAGCAAAACGGAGGCAAGAATGGCCTTGTACAAGGAATCAAAAATCACACCGTTAAGTACTCTATGGGTACAAAACAAAGTACGTAAAAAATGTTTGTACTTCTCATTGAAGTACTGATTTGTTATCGACCAGAACGATATATAAGGCACGCCGGCGCAAACGGCAAGCAAAACGGAGGCCAGAATGGCCTTGTACAAGGAATCAAAAATCACACCGTCAAGTACTCTATGGGTACAAAAAAGAGTACGAAAAAAAACGTTTGTAATTCTCTTTGAAGTACTGATGTGATATCGACCAGAACGATAAATAAGGCACGCCGGCGCAAACGGCAAGCAAAACGGAGGCCATAATGGCCTTGTACAAGGAATCAAAAATCACACAGTTAAGTACTCTATGGGTACGAAAAAAAGTACGAAAAAAAACGTTTGTAATTCTCTTTGAGTAACGATGTGATATCGACCGAACGATAAATAAGGCATGCCGGCGCAAACGGCAAGCAAAACGGAGGCCGAATAGCCTTGTACAAGGAATCAAAAATCACACGATTAAGTACTCTATGGGTACGAAAAAAAGTACGAAAAAAAACGTTTGTAATTCTCTTTGAAGTACGATGTGATATCGACCGAACGATAAATAAGGCACGCCGGCGCAAACGGCAAGCAAAACGGAGGCCGAAAGGCCTTGTACAAGGAATCAAAAATCACACGGTTAAGTACTCTATGGGTACGAAAAAAAGTACGAAAAAAAACGTTTGTAATTCTCTTTGAAGTACGATGTGATATCGACCGAACGATAAATAAGGCACGCCGGCGCAAACGGCAAGCAAAACGGAGGCCGAAAAGGCCTTGTACAAGGAATCAAAAATCACACGATTAAGTACTCTATGGGTACGAAAAAAAGTACGAAAAAAAACGTTTGTAATTCTCTTTGAAATACTGATGTGATATCGACCAGAACGATAAATAAGGCTCACCGGCGCAAACGGCAAGCAAAACGGAGGCCAGAATGACCTTGTACAAGGAATAAAAAATCACACAGTTAAGTACTCTATGGGTACGAAAAAAAGTACGAAAAAAAAAACGTTTGTAATTCTCTTTGAAGTACTGATGTGGTATCGACCGAACGATAAATAAGGCACGCCGGCGCAAACGGCAAGCAAAACGGAGGCCAGAAAGGCCTTGTACAAGGCATCAAAAATCACACAGTTAAGACCTCTATGGGTACGAAAAAAACGTTTGTACTTCTCTTTGAAGTACTGATGTGATATCGACCAGAACGATAAATAAGGCACGCCGGCGCAAATGGCAAGCAAAACGGAGGCCAGAATGGCCTTGTACAAGGAATCAAAAATCACACCTTTTATGTACTCTATGGGTACAAAAAAGAGTACGAAAAAAAACGTTTATAATTCTCTTTGAAATACTGATGTGATATCGACCAGAACGATAAATAAGGCACGCCGGCGCAAACGGCAAGCAAAACGGAGGCCGAAATGGCCTTTTACAAGGAATCGAAATCACACGGTTAAGTACTCTATGGGTACGAAAAAAAAGTATGAAAAAAAACGTTTGTAATTCTCTTTGAAGTACGATGTGATATCGACCAGAACGATAAATAAGGCACGCCGGCGCAAACGGCAAGCCAAACGGAGGACAGAATGGCCTTGTACAAGGTATCAAAAATCACTCCGTTAAGTACTCTATGGGTACAAAACAAAGTATGAAAAAAACGTTTGTAATTCTCTTTGAAATACTGATGTGATATCGACCAGAACAATAAATAAGGCACTCCGGCGCAAACGGCAAGCAAAACGGAGGCCAGAATGGCCTTGTACAAGGAATCAAAAATCACACCGTTAAGTACTCTATGGGTACGAAAAAAAGTATGAAAAAAACGTTAGTAATTCTCTTTAAAGTACTGATGTGATATCGACCAGAACGATAAATAAGGCACGCCGGCGCAAACGGCAAGCAAAACGGAGGCCAGAATGGCCTTGTACAAGGAATCAAAAATCACACCGTGAAGTACTCAATGGGTACAAAAAAAAGTACGAAAAAAAAACGTTTGTAATTCTCTTTGAAGTACTGATGTGATATCGACCAGAACGATAAATAAGGCACGCCGGCGCAAACGGTAAGCAAAACGGAGGCCAGAATGGCCTTGTACAAGGAATCAAAAATCACAGTTAAGTACTCTATGGGTACGAAAAAAACGTTTGTAATTCTCTTTGAAGTACTGATGTGATATCGACCAGAACGATAAATAAGGCACGCCGGCGCAAACGGCAAGCAAAACGGTGGACAGTATGGCCTTGTACAAGGTATCAAAAATCACACCGTTAAGTACTCTATGGGTACAAAAAAAAGTACGAAAAAAAATGTTTGTAATTCTCTTGAAAGTACGACGTGATATCGACCGAACGATAAATTAGGCACGCCGGCGCAAACGGCAAGCAAAACGGAGGCCGAATGGCCTTGTACAAGGAATCAAAAATCACACGAGTTAAGTACTCTATGGGTACGAAAAAAAGTATGAAAAAAAACGTTTGTAATTCTCTTTGAAGTACGATGTGATATCGACCGAACGATAAATAAGGCACGCCGGCGCAAACGGCACGCAAAACGGAGGCCAGAATGGCCTTGTACAAGGAATCAAAAATCACACCGTGAAGTACTCAATGGGTACAAAAAAAAGTACGAAAAAAAACGTTTGTAATTCTCTTTGAAGTACTGATGTGATATCGACCAGAACGATAAATAAGGCATGCCGGCGCAAACGGTAAGCAAAACGGAGGCCAGAATGGCCTTGTACAAGGAATCAAAAATCACAGTTAAGTACTCTATGGGTACGAAAAAAAAATGTTTGTAATTCTCTTTGAAGTACTGATGTGATATCGACCAGAACGATAAATATGGCACGCCGGCGCAAACGGCAAGCAAAACGGAGGACAGAATGGCCTTGTACAAGGTATCAAAAATCACACCGTTAAGTACTCTATGGGTACAAAAAAAAGTACGAAAAAAAACGTTTGTAATTCTCTTTGAAGTACTGACGTGATATCGACCAGAACGACAATTTAGGCACGCCGGCGCAAACGGCAAGCAAAACGGAGGCCGAATGGCCTTGTACAAGGAATCAAAAATCACACGTTAAGTACTCTATGGGTACGAAAAAAAGTATGAAAAAAACTGTTTGTAATTCTCTTTGAAGTACGCGATGTGATATCGACCAGAACGATAAATAAGGCACGCCGGCGCAAACGGCAAGCAAAACGGAGGACAGAATGGCCTTGTACAAGGTATCAAAAATCACACCGTTAAGTACTCTATGGGTACAAAACAAAGTATGAAAAAAAATGTTTGTAATTCTCTTTGAAATACTGATGTGATATCGACCAGAACAATAAATAAGGCACGCCGGCGCAAACAACAAGCAAAACGGAGGCCAGAATGGCCTTGTACAAGGAATGAAAAATCACACCGTTAAGTACTCTATGGGTACGAAAAAAAGTATGAAAAAAACGTTAGTAATTCTCTTTAAAGTACTGATGTGATATCGACCAGAACGATAAATAAGGCACGGCGGCGCAAACGGCAAGCAAAACGGAGGCCAGAATGGCCTTGTACAAGGAATCAAAAATCACACCGTGAAGTACTCAATGGGTACAAAAAAAAGTACGAAAAAAAACGTTTGTAATTCTCTTTGAAGTACTGATGTGATATCGACCAGAACGATAAATAAGGCATGCCGGCGCAAACGGTAAGCAAAACGTAGGCCAGAATGGCCTTGTACAAGGAATCAAAAATCACAGAGTTAAGTACTCTATGGGTACGAAAAAACGTTTGTAATTCTATTTGAAGTACTGATGTGATATCGACCAGAACGATAAATAAGGCACGCCGGCGCAAACGGCAAGCAAAACGGAGGACAGAATGGCCTTGTACAAGGTATCAAAAATCACACCGTTAAGTACTCTATGGGTACAAAAAAAGTATGAAAAAAAACGTTTGTAATTCTCTTTGAAGTACTGACGTGATATCGACCAGAACGATAAATTAGGCACGCCGGCGCAAACGGCAAGCAAAACGGAGGCTAGAATGGCCTTGTACAAGGAATCAAAATTGACACCGTTAAGTACTCTATGGGTACAAAAAAAGTTACGAAAAAAACGTTTGTAATTCTTTTTGAAGTACTGATGTGATATCGACCAGGATGATAAATAAGGCACGACGGCGCAAACGGCAAGCAAAACGGAGGCCAGAATCACACCGTTAAGTACTCTATGGGTACAAAAATAATTACAAAAAAAAACGTTTGTAATTCTCTTTGAATTACTGATGTGATGTCGACCAGAACGATAAATAAGGCACGCCGGCGCAAACGGCAAGCGAAACGGAGGCCGAATGGCCTTGTACAAGGAATCAAAAATCACACCGTTAAGTACTCTATGTGTACAAAAAAAAGAAAAAAAAAACGTTTGAAATTCTCTTTGAAATGCGATGTGATATTGACCGAACGATAAATAAGGCACGCCGGCGCAAACGGCAAGCAAAACGGAGGCCAGAATGGCCTTGTACAAGGAATAAAAAATCACACCGTTAAGGACTCTATGGGTACGAAAAAAAGTATGAAAAAAACGTTTGTAATTCTCTTTGAAGTACTGATGTTATATCGACCGAACGATAAATAAGGCACGCGGGCGCAAACGGCAAGCAAAACGGAGGCCGAGAAAAAGCCTTGTACAAGGAATCAAAAATCCCACGATTAAGTACACTATGGGTACGAAAAAAAGTACGAAAAAAAACGTTTGTTATTCACTTTGAAGTACTGATGTGATATCGACCAGGACGATAAATAAGGCACGCCGGCGCAAACGGCAAGCAAAACGGAGGCCAGAATGGCCTTGTACAAAGAATCAAAAATCACACAGTTAAGTACTCTATGAGTACGAAAAAAAGTACGAAAAATAATGTTTGTAATTCTCTTTGAAGTACTGATGTGGTATCGACCAGAACGATAAATAAGGTACGCCGGCGCAAACGGCAAGCAAAACGGAGGTCAGAATGGCCTTGTACAAGGAATCAAAAATCACACCGTTAAGTACTCTATGGGTACAAAAAAGAGTACGAAAAAAAACATTTGTAATTCTCTTTGAAATACTGATGTGATATCGACCAGAACGATAAATAAGGCACGCCGGCGAAAACGGCAAGCAAAACGGAGGCCAGAATGGCCTTGTACAAGGAATCAAAAATCACAAGGTTAAGTACTCTATGGGTACAAAAAAGTGTATGAAAAAAACGTTTGTAATTCTCTTTGAAGTACTGATGTGATATCGACCAGAACGATAAATAAGGTACGCCGGCGTAAACGGCAAGCAAAACGGAGGCCAGAATGGACTTGTACAAGGAATCAAAAATCACACAGTTAAGTACTCTATGGGTACGAAAAAAAGTATGAAAAAAAACGTTTGTAATTCTCTTTGAAATGCGATGTGATATCGACCGAACGATAAATAAGGCACGCCGGCGCAAACGGCAAGCAAAACGAAGGCCAGAATGGCCTTGTACAAGGAATCAAAAATCATACCGTTAAGTACTCAATGGGTACAAAACAAAGTACGAAAAAAAACGTTTGTAATTCTCATTGAAGTACTGATGTGTTATCAACCAGAACGATAAAAAAGGCACGCCGGCGTAAACGGCAAGCAAAACGGGGGCCAGAATGGCCTTGTACAAGGAATCAAAAATCACACCGTTAAGTACTCTATGGGTACAAAACAAAGTACGAAAAAAAACGTTTGTAATTCTCATTGAAGTACTGATGTGTTATCGACCAGAACGATAAAAAAAGGCACGCCGGCGTAAACGGCAAGCAAAACGGGGGCCAGAATGGCCTTGAACAAGGAATCAAAAATCACACCATTAAGTACTCTATGGGTACGAAAAAAAGTATGAAAAAAACCTTTGTAATTCTCTTTGAAGTACTGATGTGATATCGACCAGAACGATAAATAAGGCACGCCGGCGCAAACGACAAGCAAAACGGAGGACAGAATGGCCTTGTACAAGGTATCAAAAATCACACCGTTAAGTACTCTATTGGTACAAAACAAAGTATGAAAAAAAACGTTTGTAATTCTCTTTGAAATACGGATGTGATATCGACCAGAACAATAAATAAGGCACGCCGGCGCAAACGGCAAGCAAAAGGAGGCCAGAATGGCCTTGTACAAGGTATCAAAAATCACACCGTTAAGTACTCTATGGGTACGAAAAAAAGTACGAAAAAAACGTTAGTAATTCTCTTTAAAGTACTGATGTGATATCGACCAGAACGATAAATAAGGCACGCCGGCGCAAACGGCAAGAAAAACGGAGGACAGAATGGCCTTGTACAAGTTATCAAAAATCACACCGTTAAGTACTCTATGGGTACAAAAAAAAGTACGAAAAAAACGTTTGTAATTCTCTTTGAAGTGCGACGTGATATCGACCAGAACGATAAATTAGGCACGCCGGCGCAAACGGCAAGCAAAACGGAGGCTAGAATGGCCTTGTACAAGGAATCAAAATTGACACCGTTAAGTACTCTATGGGTACAAAAAAAGTTACGAAAAAAACGTTTGTAATTCTTTTTGAAGTACTGATGTGATATCGACCAGGACGATAAATAAGGCACGCCGGCGCAAACGGCAAGCAAAACGGAGGCGAGAATCACACCGTTAAGTACTCTATGGGTACAAAAATAATTACAAAAAAAAACGTTTGTAATTCTCTTTGAATTACTGAAGTGATATCGACCAGAACGATAAATAAGGCACGCCGGCGCAAACGGCTAGCAAAACGGAGGCCAGAATGGCCTTGTACAAGGAATCAAAAATCACACCGTTAAGTTCTCTCTATGTGTACAAAAAAGAGTACGAAAAAAAATGTTTGAAATTCTCTTTGAAGTACTGATGTGATATTTACCAGAACGATAAATAAGGCACGCCGGCGCAAACGGCAAACAAAACGGAGGCCAGAATGGCCTTGTACAAGGAATCAAAAATCACACCGTTAAGTACTCTATGGGTACAAAAAAGAGTACGAAAAAAAACGTTTGTAATTCTCTTTGAAGTACTGATGTGATATCGACCGAACGATAAATAAGGCACGCCGGCGCAAACGGCAAGCAAAACGGATGCCAGAATCACACCGTTAAGTACTCTACGGTTACAAAAATAAGTACGAAAAAAAATGTTTGTAATTATCTTTGAAGTAGTGATGTGATATCGACCAGAACGATAAATAAGGCACGCCGGCGCAAACGTCAAGCAAAACGGAGGCCAAAATGGCCTTGTACAAGGAATCAAAAATCACACCGTTAAGTACTCTATGGGTACAAAAAAGAGTACGAAAAAAACGTTTATAATTCTCTTTGAAGTACTGATGTGATATCGACCAGAACGATAAATAAGGTACGCCGGCGTAAACGGCAAGCAAAACGGAGGCCAGAATGGACTTGTACAAGGAATAAAAAATCACACAGTTAAGTACTCTAATGGTACGAAAAAAAGTACGAAAAAAAACGTTTGTAATTCTCTTTGAAGTACTGATGTGATATCGACCAGAACGATAAATAAGGCACGCCGGCGCAAACGGCAAGCAAAACGAAGGCCAGAATGGCCTTGTACAAGGAATCAAAAATCACACCGTTAAGTACTCTATGGGTACAAAACAAAGTACGAAAAAAACGTTTGTAATTCTCATTGAAGTACTGATGTGTTATCGACCAGAACGATAAAAAAGGCACGCCGGCGTAAACGGCAAGCAAAACGGGGGCCAGAATGGCCTTGTACAAGGAATCAAATATCACACCGTTAAATACTCTATGGGTACAAAACAAAGTACGAAAAAAAACGTTTGTAATTCTTATTGAAGTACGGATGTGTTATCGACCAGAACGATAAAAAAGGCACGCCGGCGTAAACGGCAAGCAAAACGGGGGCCAGAATGGCCTTGTACAAGGAATCAAAAATCACACCATTAAGTACTCTATGGGAACAAAAAAGAGTACGATTTTTTTTTTTGTAATTCTCTTTGAAATACTGATGTGATATCGAACTGAACGATAAATAAGGCACGCCGGCGTAAACGGCAAGCAAAACGGAGGCCAGAATGGCCTTGTACAAGGAATAAAAAATCACACTGTTAAGTACTCTATGCGTTCAAAAAAGAGTACGAAAAAAAATGTTAGTAATTCTCTTTGAAGTACTGATGTGATATCGACCAGAACGATAAATAAGGCATGCCGGCGCAAACGTCAAGCAAAACGGAGGTCAGAATGGCCTTGTACAAGGAATCAAAAATCACACCGTTAAGTACTCTATGGGTGCAAAACAAAGTACGAAAAAAAAAGTTTGTAATTCTCATTGAAGTACTGATATGTTATCGACCAGAACGATAAAAAAAGGCACGCCGGCGCAAACGGTAAGCAAAACGGAGGCCAGAATGGCCTTGTACATGGAATCAAAAATCACACCATTAAGTACTCTATGGGTACAAAAAAGAGTACAAAAAAAACATTTGTAATTCTCTTTGAAATACTGATGTGATATCGACCAGAACGACAAATAAGGCACGCCAGCGCAAACGGCAAGCAAAACGGAGGCCAGAATGGCCTTGTACAAGGAATCAAAAATCACACGAGTTAAGTACTCTATGGGTACGAAAAAAAGTATGAAAAAAACGTTTGTAATTCTCTTTGAAGTACTGATGTGATATCGACCAGAACGATAAATAAGGCACGCCGGCGCAAACGGCAAGCAAAACGGAGGACAGAATGGCCTTGTACAAGGTATCAAAAATCACACCGTTAAGTACTCTATTCGTACAAAACAAAGTATGAAAAAAAAAGTTTGTAATTCTCTTTGAAATACTGATGTGATATCGACCAGAACAATAAATAAGGCACGCCGGCGCAAACGGCAAGCAAAACGGAGGCTAGAATGGCCTTCTACAAGGTATCAAATATCACACCGTTAAGTACTCTATGGGTACGAAAAAAATGTTAGTAATTCTCTTTAAAGTACTGATGTGATATCGACCAGAACGATAAATAAGGCACGCCGGCGCAAACGGAAAGCAAAACGGAGGACAGAATGGCCTTGTACAAGTTATCAAAAATCACACCGTTAAGTACTCTATGGGTACAAAAAAAGTACGAAAAAAAAAGTTTGTAATTCTCTTTGAAGTACTGACGTGATATCGACCAGAACGATAAATTAGGCACGCCGGCGCAAACGGCAAGCAAAACGGAGGCTAGAATGGCCTTGTACAAGGAATCAAAAATCACACCGTTAAGTTCTCTATGTGTACAAAAAAGAGTACGAAAAAAAATGTTTGAAATTCTCTTTGAAGTACTGATGTGATATTGACCAGAACGATAAATAAGGCACGCCGGCGCAAACGGCAAACAAAACGGAGGCCAGAATGGCCTTGTACAAGGAATCAAAAATCACACCGTTAAGTACTCTATGGGTACAAAAAAGAGTACGAAAAAAAACGTTTCTAATTCTCTTTGAAGTACTGATGTGATATCGACCAGAACGATAAATAAGGCACGCCGGCGCAAACGGCAAGCAAAACGGAGGCCAGAATCACACCGTTAAGTACTCTACGGTTACAAAAATAAGAACGAAAAAAATGTTTGTAATTATCTTTGAAGTAGTGATGTGATATCGACCAGATCGATAATTAAGGCACGCCGGCGCAAACGGCATGCAAAACGGAGGCCAAAATGGCCTTGTACAAGGAATCAAAAATCACACCGTTAAGTACTCTATGGGTACAAAAAAGAGTACGAAAAAAACGTTTATAATTCTCTTTGAAGTACTGATGTGATATCGACCAGAACGATAAATAAGCGCCGGCGCAAACGGTAAGCAAAACGGAGGCCAGAATGGCCTTGTACAAGGAATCAAAAATCACAAGGTTAAGTACTCTATGGGTACAAAAAAGAGTTTGAAAAAAACGTTTGTAATTCTCTTTGAAGTACTGATGTGATATCGACCAGAACGATAAATAAGGTACGCCGGCGTAAACGGCAAGATAAACGGAGGCCAGAATGGACTTGTACAAGGAATCAAAAATCACACGGTTAAGTACTCTATAGGTACGAAAAAAAGTATGAAAAAAAAACGTTTGTAATTCTCTTTGAAGTACTGATGTGATATCGACCAGAACGATAAATAAGGCACGCCGGCGCAAACGGCAAGCAAAACGAAGGCCAGAATGGCCTTGTACAAGGAATCAAAAATCACTCCGTTAAGTACTCTATGGGTACAAAACAAAGTACGAAAAAAAAACGTTTGTAATTCTCATTGAAGTACTGATGTGTTATCGACCAGAACGATAAAAAAGGCACGCCGGCGTAAACGGCAAGCAAAACGGGGGCCAGAATGGCCTTGTACAAGGAATCAAAAATCACACCGTTAAGTACTCTTTGGGTACAAAACAAAGTACGAAAAAAAAACGTTTGTAATTCTCATTGAAGTACTGATGTGTTATCGACCAGAACGATAAAAAAGGCACGCCGGCGTAAACGGCAAGCAAAACGGGGGCCAGAATGGCCTTGTACAAGGAATCCAAAATCACACCGTTAAGTACTCTATGGGTACAAAAAAGAGTACGAAAAAAATGTTTGTATTTCTCTTTGAAATACTGATGTGATATCGACCAGAACGATAAATAAGGCACGCCGGCGTAAACGGCAAGCAAAACGGAGGCCAGAATGGCCTTGTACAAGGAGTCAAAAATCACACCGTTAAGTACTCTATGGGTACATAAAAGAGTACGAAAAAAACGTTTGCAATTCTATTTGAAGTACTGATGTGATATCGACCAGAACGATAAATAAGGCATGCCGGCGCAAACGGCAAGCAATACGGAGGCCAGAATGGCCTTGTACAAGGAATCAAAAATCACACTGTTAAGTACTCTATGGGTTCCAAAAAGAGTACGAAAAAAATGTTAGTAATTCTCTTTGTAGTACTGATGTGATATCGACCAGAACGATAAATAAGGCATGCCGGCGCAAACGGCAAGCAAAACGGTGGCCAGAATGGCCTTGTTCAAGCAATCAAAAATCACACAGTTAAGTACTCTTTGGGTACGGAAAAAAGTATGAAAAAAACGTTTGTAATTCTCTTTGAAGTACTGATGTGATATCGACCAGAACGATAAATAAGGCACGCCGGCGTAAACGGCAAGCAAAACGGAGGACAGAATGGCCTTGTACATGGTAACAAAAATCACACCGTTAAGTACTCTATGGGTACAAAAAAAAGTACAAAAAAAACCTTTGTAATTCTCTTTGAAGTACTGACGTGATATCAACCAGAACGATAAATAAGGCACGCCGGCACAAAAGGCAAGCAAAACGTAGGCCAGAATGGCCTTGTACAAGGAATCAAAATTCACACCGTTAAATACTCTATGGGTACAAAAAAAGTTACGAAAAAAACGTTTGTAATTCTCTTTGAAGTACTGATGTGATATCGACCAGAACGATAAATAAGGCACGCCGGTGCAAACGGCAAGCAAAACGGAGGCCAGAATCACACCATTAAGTACTCTTTGGGTACAAAAATAAGTACGAAAAAAACGTTTGTAATTCTTTTTGAAGAACTGATGTGAAATCTACCAGAATGATAAATAAGGCACGCCGGCGCAAACGGCAAGGAAAACAGAGGCCAAAATGGCCTTGTACAAGGAATCAAAAATCACACCGTTAAGTACTCTATGGGTACAAAAAAGAGTACGAAAAAAAACGTTTATAATTCTCTTTGAAGTACTGATGTGATATCGACCAGAACGATAAATAAGGCATGCCGACGCAAACGGCAAGCAAAACGGAGGCCATAATGGACTTGTACAAGGAATCAAAAATCACACAGTTAAGTACTCTATGGGTACGAAAAAAAGTATGAAAAAAAACGTTTGTAATTCTCTTTGAAGTACTGATGTGATATCGACCAGAACGATAAATAAGGCACGCCGGTGCAAACGGCAAGCAAAACGAAGGCCAGAATGGCCTTGTACAAGGAATCAAAAATCACACCGTTAAGTACTCTATGGGTACAAAACAAAGTACGAAAAAAAACGTTTGTAATTCTCATTGAAGTACTGATGTGTTATCGACCAGAACGATAAAAAAGGCACGCCGGCGTAAACGGCAAGCAAAACGGGGGCCAGAATGGCCTTGTACAAGGAATCAAATATCACACCGTTAAGTACTCTATACGAAAAAAAAAGTTTGTAATTCTCATTGAAGTACTGATGTGTTATCGACCAGAACGATAAAAAAGGCACGCCGGCGTAAACGGCAAGCAAAACGGGGGCCAGAATGGCCTTGTACAAGGAATCAAAAATCACACCATTAAGTACTCTATGGGTACAAAAAAGTGTACGAAAAAAATGTTTGTAATTCTCTTTGAAATACTGATGTGATATCGACCAGAACGATAAATAAGGCACGCCGGCGTAAACGGAAAGCAAAACGGAGGCCAGAATGGCCTTGTACAAGGAGTCAAAAATCACACCGTTAAGTACTCTATGGGTACATAAAAGAGTACGAAAAAAACGTTTGTAATTCTATTTGAAGTACTGATGTGACATCGACCAGAACGATAAATAAGTCACGCCGGCGCAAACGGCAAGCAAAACGGAGGCCAGAATGGCCTTGTACAAGGAATCAAAAATCACACTGTTAAGTACTCTATGCGTTCAAAAAAGAGTACGAAAAAAAATGTTAGCAATTCTCTTTGAAGTACTGATGTGATATCGACCAGAACGATAAATAAGGCATGCCGGCGCAAACGGCAAGCAAAACGGAGGCCAGAATGGCCATGTACAAGGAATCAAAAATCACACCGTTAAGTACTCCATGGGTACGAAACAAAAGTACGGAAAAAAACGTTTGTAATTCTCTTTGAAGTACTGATGTGATATCGACCAAGACGATAAATAAGGCACGCCGGCGCAAACGCCAAGCAAAACGGAGGCCAGAATGGCCTTGTACAAAGAATCAAAAATCACACAGTTAAGTACTCTATGGGTACGAAAAAAAGTACGAAAAAAAATGTTTGTAATTCTCTTTGAAGTACTGAAGTGGTATCGACCAGAACGATAAATAAGGTACGCCGGCGCAAACGGCAAGCAAAACGGAGGTCAGAATGGCCTTGTACAAAGAATCAAAAATCACACCGTTAAGTACTCTATGGGTGCAAAACAAAGTACGAAAAAAAGTTTGTAATTCTCATTGAAGTACTGATATGTTATCGACCAGAACGATAAAAAAGGCACGCCGGAGCAAACGGTAAGCAAAACGGAGGCCAGAATGGCCTTGTACATGGAATCAAAAATCACACCATTAAGTACTCTATGGGTACAAAAAAGAGTACGAAAAAATACATTTGTAATTCTCTATGAAATACTGATGTGATATCGACCAGAACGATAAATAAGGCACGCCGGCGCAAACGGCAAGCAAAATGGAGGCCAAAATGGCCTTGTACAAGGAATCAAAAATCACACAGTTAAGTACTCTATGGGTACGAAAAAAAGTATGAAAAAAACATTTGTAATTCTCTTTGAAGTACTGATGTGATATCGACCAGAACGATAAATAAGGCACGCCGGCGCAAACGGCAAGCAAAACGGAGGACAGAATGGCCTTGTACAAGGTATCAAAAATCACACCGTTAAGTACTCTATTGGTACAAAACAAAGTATGAAAATAAACGTTTGTAATTCTCTTTGAAATACTGATGTGATATCGACAAGAACAATAAATAAGGCACGCCGGCGCAAACGGCAAGCAAAACGGAGGCAAGAATGGCCTTCTACAAGGTATCAAATATCACACCGTTAAGTACTCTATGGGTACGAAAAAAACGTTAGTAATTCTCTTTAAAGTACTGATGTGATATCGACCAGAACGATAAATAAGGCACGCCGGCGCAAACGGCAAGCAAAACGGAGGACAGAATGGCCTTGTACAAGTTATCAAAAATCACACCGTTAAGTACTCTATGGGTACAAAAAAAAGTACGAAAAAAAACGTTTGTAATTCTCTTTGAAGTACTGACGTGATATCGACCAGAACGATAAATTAGGCACGCCGGCGCAAACGGCAAGCAAAACGTAGGATAGAATGGCCTTGTACAAGGAATCAAAATTGACACCATTAAGTACTCTATGGGTACAAAAAAAGTTATGAAAAAAACGTTTGTAATTCTTTTTGGAGTACTGATGTGATATCGACCAGGACGATAAATAAGGTACGCCGGCGCAAACGGCAAGCAAAACGGAGGCCAGAATCACACCGTTAAGTACTCTATGGGTACAAAAATAATTACAAAAAAAACGTTTGTAATTCTCTTTGAATTACTGAAGTGATATCGACCAGAACAATAAATAAGGCACGCCGGCGCAAACGGCAAGCAAAACGGAGGCCAAAATGGCCTTGTACA
Source organism: Gentiana straminea (assembly GCA_036785695.1). NCBI lineage: Eukaryota > Viridiplantae > Streptophyta > Magnoliopsida > Gentianales > Gentianaceae > Gentiana > Gentiana straminea. Next base: position 42,243 of record JAVUPR010000268.1, on the reverse strand, counting down.
AGGAATCAAAAATCACACCGTTAAGTTCTCTATGTGTACAAAAAAGAGTACGGAAAAAAATGTTTGAAATTCTTTTTGAAGTACTGATGTGATATTGACCAGAACGATAAATAAGGCACGCCGGCGCAAACGGCAAACAAAATGGAGGCCAGAATGGCCTTGTACAAGGAATCAAAAATCACACCGTTAAGTACTCTATGGGTACAAAAAAGAGTACGAAAAAAAATGTTTCTAATTCTCTTTGAAGTACTGATGTGATATCGACCAGAACGATAAATAAGGCACGCCGGCGCAAACGGCAAGCAAAACGGAGGCCAGAATCACACCGTTAAGTACTCCACGGTTACAAAAATAAGAACGAAAAAAATATTTGTAATTATCTTTGAAGTAGTGATGTGATATCGACCAGAACGATAAATAAGGCACGCCGGCGCAAACGGCATGCAAAACGGAGGCCAAAATGGCCTTGTACAAGGAATCAAAAATCACACAGTTAAGTACTCTATGGGTACAAAAAAGAGTACGAAAAAAACGTTTATAATTCTCTTTGAAGTACTGATCTGATATCGACCAGAACGATAAATAAGGCACGTCGGCGCAAACGGTAAGCAAAACGGAGGCCAGAATGGCCTTGTACAAGGAATCAAAAATCACAAGGTTAAGTACTCTATGGGTACAAAAAAGTGTATGAAAAAAATGTTTGTAATTCTCTTTGAAGTACTGATGTGATATCGACCAGAACGATAAATAAGGTACGCCGGCGTAAACGGCAAGCAAAACGGAGGCCAGAATGGACTTGTACAAGGAATCAAAAATCACACAGTTAAGTACTCTATAGGTACGAAAAAAAGTATGAAAAAAAACGTTTGTAATTCTCTTTGATGTACTGATGTGATATCGACCAGAACGATAAATAAGGCACGCCGGCGCAAACGGCAAGCAAAACGAAGGCCAGAATGGCCTTGTACAAGGAATCAAAAATCACACCGTTAAGTACTATATGGGTACAAAACAAAGTACGAAAAAAAACGTTTGTAATTCTCATTGAAGTACATATGTGTTATCGACCAGAACGATAAAAAAGGCACGCCGGCGTAAACGGCAAGCAAAACGAGGGCCAGAATGGCCTTGTACAAGGAATCAAAAATCACACCGTTAAGTACGAAAAAAACGTTTGTAATTCTCATTGAAGTACTGATGTGTTATCGACCAGAACGATAAAAAAGGCACGCCGGCGTAAACGGCAAGCAAAACGGGGGCCAGAATGGCCTTGTACAAGGAATCAAAAATCACACCGTTATGTACTCTATGGGTACAAAAAAGAGTACGAAAAAAATGTTTGTAATTCTCTTTGAAATACTGATGTGATATCGAACTGAACGATAAATAAGGCACGCCGGCGTAAACGGCAAGCAAAACGGAGGCCAGAATGGCCTTGTACAAGGAGTCAAAAATCACACCGTTAAGTACTCTATGGGTACATAAAAGAGTACGAAAAAAACGTTTGTAATTCTCTTTGAAGTACTAATGTGATATCGACCAGAACGATAAATAAGGCACGCCGGCGCAAACGGCAAGCAAAACGGAGGCCAGAATCACACCGTTAAGTACTCACGGTTACAAAAATAAGAACGAAAAAAATATTTGTAATTATCTTTGAAGTAGTGATGTGATATCGACCAGAACGATAAATAAGGCACGCCGGCGCAAACGGCATGCAAAACGGAGGCCAAAATGGCCTTGTACAAGGAATCAAAAATCACACGAGTTAAGTACTCTATGGGTACAAAAAAAGTACGAAAAAAACATTTATAATTCTCTTTGAAGTATGCGATCGATATCGACCGAACGATAAATAAGGCACGTCGGCGCAAACGGTAAGCAAAACGGAGGCCGAGAATGGCCTTGTACAAGGAATCAAAAATCACAAGGTTAAGTACTCTATGGGTACAAAAAAGTGTATGAAAAAAATGTTTGTAATTCTCTTTGAAGTGCGATGTGATATCGACCGAACGATAAATAAGGTACGCCGGCGTAAACGGCAAGCAAAACGGAGGCGAGAATGGACTTGTACAAGGAATCAAAAATCACACGATTAAGTACTCTATGGGTACGAAAAAAGTATGAAAAAAAACGTTTGTAATTCTCTTTGATGTACGATGTGATATCGACCAGAACGATAAATAAGGCACGCCGGCGCAAACGGCAAGCAAAACGAAGGCCAGAATGGCCTTGTACAAGGAATCAAAAATCACACCGTTAAGTACTCTATGGGTACAAAACAAAGTACGAAAAAAAACGTTTGTAATTCTCTTTGAAGTACATATGTGATATCGACCAGAACGATAAATAAGGCACGCCGGCGTAAACGGCAAGCAAAACGAGGGCCAGAATGGCCTTGTACAAGGAATCAAAAATCACACCGTTAAGTACTCTATGGGTACAAAACAAAGTACGAAAAAAACGTTTGTAATTCTCATTGAAGTACGATGTGATATCGACCGAACGATAAATAAGGCAAGCCGGCGTAAACGGCAAGCAAAACGGGGGCCAGAATGGCCTTGTACAAGGAATCAAAAATCACACCGTTAAGTACTCTATGTGGGTACAAAAAAGAGTACGAAAAAAATGTTTGTAATTCTCTTAGAAATACTGATGTGATATCGACCAGAACGATAAATAAGGCACGCCGGCGTAAACGGCAAGCAAAACGGAGGACAGAATGGCCTTGTACAAGGAGTCAAAAATCACACCGTTAAGTACTCTATGGGTACATAAAAAAGTACGAAAAAAACGTTTGTAATTCTCTTTGAAGTGCGATGTGATATCGACCAAACGATAAATAAGGCACGCCGGCGCAAACGGCAAGCAAAACGGAGGCTAGAATGGCCTTGTACAAGGCAATCAAAAATCACACGAGTTAAGTACTCTATGGGTACGGAAAAAAAGTATGAAAAAAACGTTTGTAATTCTCTTTGAAGTACGATGTGATATCGACCGAACGATAAATAAGGCACGCCGGCGCAAACGGCAAGCAAAACGGAGGCCAGAATGGCCTTGTACAAGGAATCAAAAATCACACCGTTAAATACTCTATGGGTACAAAAAAAGTTACGAAAAAAACGTTTGTAATTCTCTTTGAAGTACGATGTGATATCGACCAGAACGATAAATAAGGCACGCCGGTGCAAACGGCAAGCAAAACGGAGGCCGAGGCCTTGTAATCACACCGTTAAGTACTCTTTGGGTACAAAAATAAGTACGAAAAAAACGTTTGTAATTCTTTTTGAAGAACTGATGTGAAATCGACCAGAACGATAAATAAGTCACGCCGGCACAAACGGCAAGAAAAACGGAGGCCAAAATGGCCTTGTACAAGGAACCAAAAATCACACCATTAAGTACTCTATGGGTACAAAAAATAGTACGAAAAAAAACGTTTATAATTCTCTTTGAAGTACTGATGTGATATCGACCGAACGATAAATAAGGCATGCCGACGCAAACGGCAAGCAAAACGGAGGCGGAATGGCCTTGTACAAGGAATCAAAAATCACACGGTTAAGTACTCTACAAAAAAAGTACGAAAAAAACGTTTGTAATTCTCTTTGAAGTACGATGTGATATCGACCGAACGATAAATAAGGCACGCCGGCGCAAACGGCAAGCAAACGGAGGCCGAGAATGGCCTTGTACAAGGTATCAAAAATCACACCGTTAAGTACTCTATGGGTACAAAAAAGTACGAAAAAAAACGTTTGTAATTCTCTTTGAAATGCGATGTGATATCGACCGAACGATAAATAAAGCACGCCGGCGCAAACGGCAAGCAAAACGGAGGCTAGAATGGCCTTGTACAAGGAATCAAAAATCACACCGTTAAGTACTCTATAGGTACAAAAAAAAGTTACGAAAAAAACGTTTGTAATTCTCTTTGAAGTGCGATGTGATATCGACCGAACGATAAATAAGGCACGCCGGCGCAAACGGTAAGCAAAACGGAGAGAATGGCCTTGTACAAGGAATCAAAAATCACACGTTAAGTACTCTATGGGTACAAAAATAAGTACGAAAAAAAACGTTTGTAATTCTCTTTGAAGTGCGATGTGATATCGACCGAACGATAAATAAGGCACGCCGGCGCAAACGGCAAGCAAAACGGAGGCCGAGAATGGCCTTGTACAAGGAATCAAAAATCACACCGTTAAGTACTCTATGGGTACAAAAAAAAGTACGAAAAAAAACGTTTGTAATTCTCTTTGAAATGCGATGTGATATCGACCGAACGATAAATAAGGCACGCCGGCGCAAACGGCAAGCAAAACGGAGGCGAGAATGGCCTTGTACAAGGAATCAAAAATCACACCGTTAAGTACTCTATGGGTACAAAAAAAGTACGAAAAAAAACGTTTGTAATTCTCTTTGAAGTACGATGTGATATCGACCGAACGATAAATAAGGCACGCCGGCGCAAACGGCAAGCAAAACGGAGACGAGAATGGCCTTGTACAAGGAATCAAAAATCACACGGTTAAGTACTCTATGGGTACGAAAAAAAGTACGAAAAAAACGTTTGTAATTCTCTTTGAAGTACGTGTGATATCGACCGAACGATAAATAAGGCACGCCGGCGCAAACGGCAAGCAAAACGGAGGCGGAGAATGGCCTTGTACAAGGAATCAAAAATCACACCGTTAAGTACTCTATGGGTACAAAAAAAGTACGAAAAAAAACGTTTGTAATTCTCTTTGAAGTACGATGTGATATCGACCGAACGATAAATAAGGCACGCCGGCGCAAACGGCAAGCAAAACGGAGGCCGAGAATGGCCTTGTACAAGGAATCAAAAATCACACGGTTAAGTACTCTATGGGTACGAAAAAAAAGTACGAAAAAAAACGTTTGTAATTCTCTTTGAAATGCGATGTGATATCGACCGAACGATAAATAAGGCACGCCGGCGCAAACGGCAAGCAAAACGGAGGACGAGAATGGCCTTGTACAAGGAATCAAAAATCACACGGTTAAGTACTCTATGGGTACGAAAAAAAGTACGAAAAAAAACGTTTGTAATTCTCTTTGAAGTACTGATGTGATATCGACCAGAACGATAAATAAGGCACGCCGGCGCAAACGGCAAGCAAAACGGAGGCCAGAATGGCCTTGTACAAGGAATCAAAAATCACACCGTTAAGTACTCTATGGGTACAAAAAAAGTACGAAAAAAACGTTTGTAATTCTCTTTGAAGTATTGATGTGATATCGACCAGAACGATAAATAAGGCACGCCGGCGCAAACGGCAAGCAAAACGGAGGCCAGAATGGCCTTGTACAAGGAATCAAAAATCACACGTTAAGTACTCTTTGGGTACAAAAAAAAGTACGAAAAAAAAACGTTTGTAATTCTCTTTGAAGTGCGATGTGATATCGACCGAACGATAAATAAGGCACGCCGGCGCAAACGGCAAGCAAAACGGAGGCCAGAATGGCCTTGTACAAGGAATCAAAAATCACACTGTTAAGTACTCTATGGGTACAAAAAAAGTACGAAAAAAAAATGTTTGTAATTCTCTTTGAAATGCGATGTGATATCGACCGAACGATAAATAAGGCACGCCGGCGCAAACGGCAAGCAAAACGGAGGCCGAATGGCCTTGTACAAGGAATCAAAAATCACACGGTTAAGTACTCTATGGGTACGAAAAAAAGTACGAAAAAAACGTTTGTAATTCTCTTTGAAATACGATGTGATATCGACCGAACGATAAATAAGGCACGCCGGCGCAAACGGCAAGCAAAACGGAGGACGAGAATGGCCTTGTACAAGGAATCAAAAATCACACCGTTAAGTACTCTATGGGTACAAAAAAAAGTACGAAAAAAAACGTTTGTAATTCTCTTTGAAATGCGATGTGATATCGACCGAACGATAAATAAGGCACGCCGGCGCAAACGGCAAGCAAAACGGAGGCTAGAATGGCCTTGTACAAGGAATCAAAAATCACACCGTTAAGTACTCTATGGGTACAAAAAAAAGTACGAAAAAAACGTTTGTAATTCTCTTTGAAGTACGTGTGATATCGACCGAACGATAAATAAGGCACGCCGGCGCAAACGGCAAGCAAAACGGAGGCCGAATGGCCTTGTACAAGGAATCAAAAATCACACGTTAAGTACTCTATGGGTACAAAAATAAGTACGAAAAAAAATTTGTAATTCTCTTTGAATTACTGATGTGATATCGACCAGAACGATAAATAAGGCACGCCGGCGCAAACGGCAAGCAAAACGGAGGCGGAATGGCCTTGTACAAGGAATCAAAAATCACACCGTTAAGTACTCTATGGGTACAAAAAAAAGTACGAAAAAAAACGTTTGTAATTCTCTTTGAAATGCGATGTGATATCGACCGAACGATAAATAAGGCACGCCGGCGCAAACGGCAAGCAAAACGGAGGCGAGAATGGCCTTGTACAAGGAATCAAAAATCACACCGTTAAGTACTCTATGGGTACAAAAAAAAGTACGAAAAAAACGTTTGTAATTCTCTTTGAAATGCGATGTGATATCGACCGAACGATAAATAAGGCACGCCGGCGCAAACGGCAAGCAAAACGGAGGCCCGAGAATGGCCTTGTACAAGGAATCAAAAATCACACCGTTAAGTACTCTATGGGTACAAAAAAAGTACGAAAAAAAATGTTTGTAATTCTCTTTGAAGTGCGATGTGATATCGACCGAACGATAAATAAGGCACGCCGGCGCAAACGGCAAGCAAAACGGAGGCCGAGAATGGCCTTGTACAAGGAATCAAAAATCACACCGTTAAGTACTCTATGGGTACAAAAAAAGTACGAAAAAAAACGTTTGTAATTCTCTTTGAAGTACGATGTGATATCGACCGAACGATAAATAAGGCACGCCGGCGCAAACGGCAAGCAAAACGGAGGCGAGAATGGCCTTGTACAAGGAATCAAAAATCACACCGTTAAGTACTCTATGGGTACGAAAAAAAGTACGAAAAAAAACGTTTGTAATTCTCTTTGAAATGCGATGTGATATCGACCGAACGATAAATAAGGCACGCCGGCGCAAACGGCAAGCAAAACGGAGGCGAGAATGGCCTTGTACAAGGAATCAAAAATCACACGGTTAAGTACTCTATGGGTACGAAAAAAAGTACGAAAAAAAATGTTTGTAATTCTCTTTGAAGTGCGATGTGATATCGACCGAACGATAAATAAGGCACGCCGGCGCAAACGGCAAGCAAAACGGAGGTCGAAATGGCCTTGTACAAGGAATCAAAAATCACACCGTTAAGTACTCTATGGGTACAAAAAAAGTACGAAAAAAAACGTTTGTAATTCTCATTGAAATTGCGATGTGTTATCGACCGAACGATAAAAAAGGCACGCCGGCGCAAACGGCAAGCAAAACGGAGGCGAGAATGGCCTTGTACAAGGAATCAAAAATCACACGATTAAGTACTCTATGGGTACGAAAAAAAGTACGAAAAAACGTTTGTAATTCTCTTTGAAGTACGATGTGATATCGACCGAACGATAAATAAGGCACGCCGGCGCAAACGGCAAGCAAAACGGAGGACGAGAATGGCCTTGTACAAGGAATCAAAAATCACACCGTTAAGTACTCTATGGGTACAAAAAAAAGTACGAAAAAAAACGTTTGTAATTCTCTTTGAAATGCGATGTGATATCGACCGAACGATAAATAAGGCACGCCGGCGCAAACGGCAAGCAAAACGGAGGCCGAGAATGGCCTTGTACAAGGAATCAAAAATCACACCGTTAAGTACTCTATGGGTACAAAAAAAGTACGAAAAAAACGTTTGTAATTCTCTTTGAAATGCGATGTGATATCGACCGAACGATAAATAAGGCACGCCGGCGCAAACGGCAAGCAAAACGGAGGACAGAATGGCCTTGTACAAGGTATCAAAAATCACACCGTTAAGTACTCTATGGGTACGAAAAAAAGTACGAAAAAAACGTTTGTAATTCTCTTTGAAATGCGATGTGATATCGACCAGAACGATAAATAAGGCACGCCGGCGCAAACGGCAAGCAAAACGGAGGCCAGAATGGCCTTGTACAAGGAATCAAAAATCACACCGTGAAGTACTCAATGGGTACAAAAAAAAGTACGAAAAAAAACGTTTGTAATTCTCTTTGAAATACTGATGTGATATCGACCAGAACGATAAATAAGGCATGCCGGCGCAAACGGCAAGCAAAACGGAGGCCAGATGGCCTTGTACAAGGAATCAAAAATCACACAGTTAAATACTCTATGGGTACGAAAAAAAGTATGAAAAAAACGTTTGTAATTCTCTTTGAAATACGATGTGATATCGACCAGAACGATAAATAAGGCACGCCGGCGCAAACGGCAAGCAAAACGGAGGACAGAATGGCCTTGTACAAGGTATCAAAAATCACACCGTTAAGTACTCTATGGGTACAAAAAAAAAGTACGAAAAAAAACGTTTGTAATTCTCTTTGAAATACTGACGTGATATCGACCAGAACGATAAATAAGGCACGCCGGCGCAAACGGCAAGCAAAACGGAGGCCAGAATGGCCTTATACAAGGAATCAAAATTCACACCATTAAGTACTCTATGGGTACAAAAAAAGTTCCGAAAAAAACGTTTGTAATTCTTTTGGAGGTACTGATGTGATATCGACCAGAACGATAAATAAGGCACGCCGGCGCAAACGGGATGCAAAACGGAGGCCAGAATCACACCGTTAAGTACTCTATGGGTACAAAAATAAGTACGAAAAAAAACGTTTGTAATTCTCTTTGAATTACTGATGTGATATCGACCAGAACGATAAATAAGGCACGCCGGCGCAAACGGCAAGCAAAACGGAGGCCAGAATGGCCTTGTACAAGGAATCAAAAATCACACCGTTAAGTACTCTATGGGTACAAAAAAGAGTACGAAAAAAAACGTTTGTAATTCTCTTTGAAATGCGATGTGATATCGACCGAACGATAAATAAGGCACGCCGGCGCAAACGGCAAGCAAAACGGAGGCGAGAATGGCCTTGTACAAGGAATCAAAAATCACACCGTTAAGTACTCTATGGGTACAAAAAAAGTACGAAAAAAACGTTTGTAATTCTCTTTGAAGTACTGATGTGATATCGACCAGAACGATAAATAAGGCACGCCGGCGCAAACGGCAAGCAAAACGGAGGCCAGAATGGCCTTGTACAAGGAATCAAAAATCACACCGTTAAGTACTCTATGGGTACAAAAATAAGTACGAAAAAAAACGTTTGTAATTCTCTTTGAAATACTGATGTGATATCGACCAGAACGATAAATAAGGCACGCCGGCGCAAACGGCAAGCAAAACGGAGGCCAAAATGGCCTTGTACAAGGAATCAAAAATCACACCGTTAAGTACTCTATGGGTACAAAAAAGAGTACGAAAAAAAACGTTTGTAATTCTCTTTGAAGTACTGATGTGATATCGACCAGAACGATAAATAAGGCACGCCGGCGCAAACGGCAAGCAAAACGGAGGCCGAATGGCCTTGTACAAGGAATCAAAAATCACACGAGTTAAGTACTCTATGGGTACGAAAAAAAGTACGAAAAAAACGTTTGTAATTCTCTTTGAAGTACGATGTGATATCGACCGAACGATAAATAAGGCACGCCGGCGCAAACGGCAAGCAAAACGGAGGCGAGAATGGCCTTGTACAAGGAATCAAAAATCACACGTTAAGTACTCTATGGGTACGAAAAAAAAAGTACGAAAAAAAACGTTTGTAATTCTCTTTGAAGTACGATGTGATATCGACCGAACGATAAATAAGGCACGCCGGCGCAAACGGCAAGCAAAACGGAGGCGAATGGCCTTGTACAAGGAATCAAAAATCACACGTTAAGTACTCTATGGGTACGAAAAAAAGTACGAAAAAAAACGTTTGTAATTCTCTTTGAAAATACGATGTGATATCGACCGAACGATAAATAAGGCACGCCGGCGCAAACGGCAAGCAAAACGGAGGCCGAATGGCCTTGTACAAGGAATCAAAAATCACACGATTAAGTACTCTATGGGTACAAAAAAAAGTACGAAAAAAAAAAATGTTTGTAATTCTCTTTGAAATACGATGTGATATCGACCGAACGATAAATAAGGCACGCCGGCGCAAACGGCAAGCAAAACGGAGGCGAATGGCCTTGTACAAGGAATCAAAAATCACACCGTTAAGTACTCTATGGGTACAAAAAAAGTACGAAAAAAACGTTTGTAATTCTCTTTGAAATACGATGTGATATCGACCGAACGATAAATAAGGCACGCCGGCGCAAACGGCAAGCAAAACGGAGGCCGAGAATGGCCTTGTACAAGGAATCAAAAATCACACCGTTAAGTACTCTATGGGTACAAAAAAAGTACGAAAAAAACGTTTGTAATTCTCTTTGAAATGCGATGTGATATCGACCGAACGATAAATAAGGCACGCCGGCGCAAACGGCAAGCAAAACGGAGGCCGGGCGAGAATGGCCTTGTACAAGGAATCAAAAATCACACGTTAAGTACTCCATGGGTACGAAAAAAAGTACGAAAAAAAATGTTTGTAATTCTCTTTGAAAATGCGATGTGATATCGACCGAACGATAAATAAGGCACGCCGGCGCAAACGGCAAGCAAAACGGAGGCGAAATGGCCTTGTACAAGGAATCAAAAATCACACCATTTAAGTACTCAATGGGTACAAAAAAAAGTACGAAAAAAAATGTTTGTAATTCTCTTTGAAGTACGTGTGATATCGACCGAACGATAAATAAGGCACGCCGGCGCAAACGGCAAGCAAAACGGAGGCGAGAATGGCCTTGTACAAGGAATCAAAAATCACACGAGTTAAGTACTCTATGGGTACGGAAAAAAGTATAGAAAAAAACGTTTGTAATTCTCTTTGAAGTGCGATGTGATATCGACCGAACGATAAATAAGGCACGCCGGCGCAAACGGCAAGCAAAACGGAGGATAGGAATGGCCTTGTACAAGGTATCAAAAATCACAGCATTAAGTACTCTATGGGTACAAAAAAAGTACAAAAAAAACGTTTGTAATTCTCTTTGAAATGCGATGTGATATCGACCAGAACGATAAATAAGGCACGCCGGCGCAAACGGCAAGCAAAACGGAGGCCCGAATGGCCTTGTACAAGGAATCAAAATTCACACCGTTAAGTACTCTATGGGTACAAAAAAAGTTACGAAAAAAAACGTTTGTAATTCTCTTTGAAGTACTTGTGATGTATATCGACCGAACGATAAATAAGGCACGCCGGCGCAAACGGCAAGCAAAACGGAGGCCGAGAATCCTTGTACAAGAATCAAAAAAATCCTGCACCGTTAAGTACTCTATGGGTACAAAAAAAGTACGAAAAAAAACGTTTGTAATTCTCTTTGAAATGCGATGTGATATCGACCGAACGATAAATAAGGCACGCCGGCGCAAACGGCAAGCAAAACGGAGGCCGAAATGGCCTTGTACAAGGAATCAAAAATCACACCGTTAAGTACTCTATGGGTACGAAAAAAAGTACGAAAAAAAAAACGTTTGTAATTCTCTTTGAAGTACGATGTGATATCGACCGAACGATAAATAAGGCACGCCGGCGCAAACGGCAAGCAAAACGGAGGCGAATGGCCTTGTACAAGGAATCAAAAATCACACGTTAAGTACTCATGGGTACAAAAAAAAGTACGAAAAAAAACGTTTGTAATTCTCTTTGAAGTACGATGTGATATCGACGAACGATAAATAAGGCACGCCGGCGCAAACGGCAAGCAAAACGGAGGCCGAATGGCCTTGTACAAGGAATCAAAAATCACACGTTAAGTACTCTATGGGTACAAAAAAAGTACGAAAAAAACGTTTGTAATTCTCTTTGAAGTACTTGATGTGATATCGACCGAACGATAAATAAGGCACGCCGGCGCAAACGGCAAGCAAAACGGAGGCGAGAATGGCCTTGTACAAGGAATCAAAAATCACACGTTAAGTACTCTATGGGTACAAAAAAAGTACGAAAAAAAAAACGTTTGTAATTCTCTTTGAAATGTACGATGTGATATCGACCGAACGATAAATAAGGCACGCCGGCGCAAACGGCAAGCAAAAGCGGAGGCCGAGAATGGCCTTGTACAAGGAATCAAAAATCACACGGTTAAGTACTCTATGGGTACGAAAAAAAGTACGAAAAAAACGTTTGTAATTCTCTTTGAAGTACGATGTGATATCGACCGAACGATAAATAAGGCACGCCGGCGCAAACGGGAAGCAAAATGGAGGCCAGATGGCCTTATACAAGGAATCAAAAATCACACCGTTAATTACTCTATGGGTACAAAAAAATCGAAAAAAAACGTTTGTAATTCTCTTTGAAGTACTGATGTCGTATCGACCGAACGATAAATAAGGCACGCCGGCGCAAACGGCAAGCAAAACGGAGGCCGAATGGCCTTGTACAAGGAATCAAAAATCACACGGTTAAGTACTCTATGGGTACGAAAAAAAGTACGAAAAAAAAAACGTTTGTAATTCTCTTTGAAGCATGCGATGTGATATCGACCGAACGATAAATAAGGCACGCCGGCGCAAACGGCAAGCAAAACGGAGGCCAAAATGGCCTTGTACAAGGAATCAAAAATCACACCGTTAAGTACTCTATGGGTACAAAAAAAGTACGAAAAAAACGTTTGTAATTCTCTTTGAAATGCGATGTGATATCGACCGAACGATAAATAAGGCACGCCGGCGCAAACGGCAAGCAAAACGGAGGCCGAGAATGGCCTTGTACAAGGAATCAAAAATCACACCGTTAAGTACTACATGGGTACAAAAAAGTACGAAAAAAAAAAAACGTTTGTAATTCTCTTTGAAGTACGATGTGATATCGACCCGAACGATAAATAAGGCACGCCGGCGCAAGCGGCAAGCAAAACGGAGGCCCGAATGGCCTTGTACAAGGAATCAAAAATCACACGATTAAGTACTCTATCGGTACGAAAAAAAGTACGAAAAAAAACGTTTGTAATTCTCTTTGAAGTACGATGTGATATCGACCGAACGATAAATAAGGCACGCCGGCGCAAACGGCAAGCAAAACGGAGGCGAATGGCCTTGTACAAGGAATCAAAAATCACACCGTTAAGTACTCTATGGGTACAAAAAAAGTACGAAAAAACGTTTGTAATTCTCTTTGAAGTACGATGTGATATCGACGAACGATAAATAAGGCACGCCGGCGCAAACGGCAAGCAAAACGGAGGCCGAGAATGGCCTTGTACAAGGAATCAAAAATCACACGGTTAAGTACTCTTGGGTACGAAAAAAAGTACGAAAAAAAAACGTTTGTAATTCTCTTTGAAGTGCGTGTGATATCGACCGAACGATAAATAAGGCACGCCGGCGCAAACGGCAAGCAAAACGGAGGTCAGAATGGCCTTGTACAAGGAAACAAATATCACACCGTTAAGTACTCTATGGGTACAAAAAAAAGTACGAAAAAAAACGTTTGTAATTCTCTTTGAAATGCGATGTGATATCGACCGAACGATAAATAAGGCACGCCGGCGCAAACGGCAAGCAAAACGGAGGCCAGAATGGCCTTGTACAAGGTATCAAAAATCACACCGTTAAGTACTCTATGGGTACGAAAAAAAGTACGAAAAAAAACGTTAGTAATTCTCTTTAAAGTACTGATGTGATATCGACCAGAACGATAAATAAGGCACACCGGCGCAAACGCCAAGCAAAACGGAGGACAGAATGGCCTTGTACAAGTTATCAAAAATCACACCGTTAAGTACTCTATGGGTACAAAAAAAAGTACGAAAAAAAAACGTTTGTAATTCTCTTTGAAGTACTGACGTGATATCGACCAGAACGATAAATTAGGCACGCCGGCGCAAACGGCAAGCAAAACGGAGGCTAGAATGGCCTTGTACAAGGAATCAAAATTGACACCGTTAAGTACTGCATGGGTACAAAAAAAGTTACGAAAAAAACGTTTGTAATTCTTTTGGAAATGCGATGTGATATCGACCGGGACGATAAATAAGGTACGCCGGCGCAAACGGCAAGCAAAGCGGAGGCCGAATCACACCGTTAAGTACTTGTCTATGGGTACAAAAAATAATTACAAAAAAAAACGTTTGTAATTCTCTTTGAATTATCGAAGTGATATCGACCAGAACAATAAATAAGGCACGCCGGCGCAAACGGCAAACAAAACGGAGGCCAGAATGGCCTTGTACAAGGAATCAAAAATCACACCGTTAAGTTCTCTATGTGTACAAAAAAGAGTACGAAAAAAAATGTTTGAAATTCTCTTTGAAGTACTGATGTGATATTGACCAGAACGATAAATAAGGCACGCCGACGCAAACGGCAAACAAAACGGAGGCCAGAATGGCCTTGTACAAGGAATCAAAAATCACACCGTTCGGTACTCTGTGGGTACAAAAAAGTACGAAAAAAACGTTTCTAATTCTCTTTGAAGTACGGATGTGATATCGACCGAACGATAAATAAGGCACGCCGGCGCAAACGGCAAGCAAAACGGAGGCCTGAATCACACCGTTAAGTACTCTACGGTTACAAAAATAAGAACGAAAAAAATGTTTGTAATTATCTTTGAAGTAGTGATGTGATATCAATCAGAACGATAAATAAGGCACGCCGGCGCAAACGGCATGCAAAACGGAGGCCAAAATGGCCTTGTACATGGAATCAAAAATCACACCGTTAAGTACTCTATGGGTACAAAAAAGAGTACGAAAAAAAACGTTTATAATTCTCATTGAAGTACTGATGTGTTATCGACCAGAACGATAAAAAAGGCACGCCGGCGTAAACGGCAAGCAAAACGGGTGCCAGAATGGCCTTGTACAAGGAATCAAAAAATCACACCGTTAAGTACTCTATGGGTACAAAAAAGAGTACGAAAAAAATGTTTGTAATTCTCTTTGAAATACGATGTGATATCGAATCGAACGATAAATAAGGCACGCCGCGTAAACGGCAAGCAAAACGGAGGCCCCGAGAATGGCCTTGTACAAGGAGTCAAAAATCACACCTTTGTTAAGTACTCTATGGGTACATAAAGAGTACGAAAAAAACGTTTGTAATTCTATTTGAAATCGTGTGATATCGACCGAACGATAAATAAGGCACGCCGGCGCAAACGGCAAGCAAAACGGATGCCGGAAATGGCCTTGTACAAGGAATCAAAAATCACACCTGCTGTTAAGTACTCTATGGGTTCAAAAAAGAGTACGAAAAAAAAATGTTTGTAATTCTCTTTGAAGTACTGATGTGATATCGACCAGAACGATAAATAAGGCATGCCGGCGCAAACGGCAAGCAAAACGGAGGCCAGAATGGCCTTGTTCAAGCAATCAAAAATCACACAGTTAAGTACTCTATGATTAAAGTACGAAAAAAAACATGAAAAAAACGTTTGTAATTCTCTTTGAAATACTCTTTTGAAATGTGATATCGACCTCGAACGATAAATAAGGCACGCCGAGCGTAAACGGCAAGCAAAACGGAGGACGGTAATGGCCTTGTACATGGTAACAAAAATCACACCGTTAAGTACTCATGGGTACAAAAAAAAGTACAAAAAAAACCTTTGTAATTCTCTTTGAAGTGCGCTGTGATATCAACCCCGAACGATAAATAAGGCACGCCAGCGCAAAAGGCAAGCAAAACGGAGGCCCGAATGGCCTTGTACAAGGAATCAAAATTCACACCGTTAAATACTGGGTACAAAAAAAGTTACGAAAAAACGTTTGTAATTCTCTTTGAAGTACTGATGTGATATCGACCAGAACGATAAATAAGGCACGCCGGTGAAAACGGCAAGCAAAACGGAGGCCGAATGACGCGAGGCCAATCACACCGTTAAGTACTCTTTGGGTACAAAAAATAAGTACGAAAAAAACGTTTGTAATTCTTTTGAAATGCGATGTGAAATCGACCGAACGATAAATAAGGCACGCCGGCTCGCAAACGGCAAGCAAAACGGAGGCCAAAATGGCCTTGTACAAGGAATCAAAAATCACACCGTTAAGTACTGCTATGGTACAAAAAAAGATTACGAAAAAAACGTTGATAATTCTCTTTGAGAATACGTGTGATATCGACCGAACGATAAATAAGGCATGCCGACGCAAACGGCAAGCAAAACGGAGGCGAGGAATGGCCTTGTACAAGGAATCAAAAATCACACCGTTAAGTACTCCATGGGTACGAAAAAAAGTACGGAAAAAAACGTTTGTAATTCTCTTTGTTGTACTGATGTGATATCGACCAAGACGATAAATAAGGCACGCCGGCGCAAACGCCAAGCAAAACGGAGGCCATAATGGCCTTGTACAAAGAATAAAAAATCACACAGTTAAGTACTCTATGGGTATGAAAAAAAGTACGATAAATAAGGTACGCCGGCGCAAACGGCAAGCAAAACGGAGGCTAGAAAGGCCTTGTACACGGAATCAAAATTCACCCCGTTAATTACTCTATAGGTACAAAAAAAGTTATGAAAAAAACGTTTGTAATTCTTTTTGAAGTATTGATGTGATATCAACCAGGACGATAAATAAGGCACACCGGCGCAAACGGTAAGCAAAACAGAGGCCAGAATCACACCGTTAAGTACTCTATGGGTACAAAAATAAGTACGAAAAAAAATTTGTAATTCTCTTTGAATTACTGATGTGATATCGACCAGAACAATAAATAAGGCACGCCGGCGCAAACGGCAAGCAAAACGGAGGCCAGAATGGCCTTGTACAAGGAATCAAAAATCACACCGTTAAATACTCTATGGGTACAAAAAAGAGTACGAAAAAAAACGTTTGTAATTCTCTTTGAAATACTGATGTGATATTGACCAGAACGATAAATAAGTCACGCCGGCGCAAACGGCAAGCAAAACGGAGGCCAGAATGGCCTTGTACAAAGAATCAAAAATCACACCGTTAAGTACTCTATGGGTACAAAAAGGAGAGTACGAAAAAAAACGTTTGTAATTCTCTTTGATCAACGATGTGTAATTGAGCCGAACGATAAATAGGCACGCCCGAGGCGCAAACGGCAAGCAAAACGGAGGCGAGAATCACACCGTTAAGTACTTTCTGTGGGTACAAAAATAAGTACGAAAAACGTTTGTAATTCTCTTTGAAGTGCGATGTGATATCGACCCGGAACGCTAAATAAGGCACGCCGGTGCAAACGGAAAGCAAAACGGAGGCCAGAATGGCCTTGTACAAGGAATCAAAAATCACACTGTTATATGTACTCTATGGGTACAAAAAAGAGTACGAAAAAAACTTTTATAATTCTCTTTCAAGTAATGATGTGATATCGACCAGAACGATAAATGAGGCACGCCGGCGCAAACGGCATGCAAAACGGAGGCCAGAATGGCCTTGTACAAGGAATCAAAAATCACACCGTTAAGTACTCTATGGGTACGAAAAAAAGTACGAAAAAAAAACGTTTGAATTTCTCTTTGAAGTACTGATGTGATATCGACCCCGAGGACGATAAATAAGGCACGCCGGCGCAAACGGCAAGCAAAACGGAGGCTAGAATGGCCGCGTACAAGGAATCAAAAATCACACGAGTTAAGTACTACATGGGTACGAAAAAAAGTACGAAAAAATGTTTGTAATTCTCTTTGAAGAGCTGATGTGGTATCGACCGAACGATAAATAAGGTACGCCGGCGCAAACGGCAAGCAAAACAGAGGTCGAGGAATGGCCTTTTACAAGGAATCAAAAATCACACCGTTAGGTACTCTATGGGTACAAAAAAAAGTACGAAAAAAAACGTTTATAATTCTCTTTGAATTACTGATGTGATATCGACCAGAACAATAAATAAGGCACGCCGGCGCAAACGGCAAGGAAAACGGAGGCCAGAATGGCCTTGTACAAGGAATCAAAAATCACACGATGCAAAGTACTTGCCTATGGGTACAAAAAGTACGAAAAAACGTTTGTAATTCTCTTTGAAGTACTTGATGTGATATCGACCCGAACGATAAATAAGGGCACGCCGGCGCAAATGGCAAGCAAAACGGAGGACAGAATGGCATTGTACAAGGTATTAAAAATCACACCGTTAAGTACTCCATGGGTACAAAAAAAGTACGAAAAAACGTTTGTAATTCTCTTTGAAGTACTGATGTGATATCGACCAGAACGATAAATAAGGCACACCGCCGTAAACGGCAAGCAAAACGGAGGCCAGAGTGGCCTTGTACAAGGTATCAAAAATCACACAGTTAAATACTCTATGGGTACGAAAAAAAGTATGAAAAAAACGTTTGTAATTATCTTTGAAGTACTGATGTGATATCGACCAGAACGATAAATAAGACACGCCGGCGCAAACGGAAAACAAAACGGAGGATAGAATGGCCTTGTACAAGGTTTCAATAATCTAACCGTTAAGTACTCTATGGGTACAAAAAAAAGTACGAAAAAAAACTTTATTTCTCTTTGAAGTACTGACGTGATATCGACCAGAACGATAAATAAGGCACGCCGGCGCAAACGGCAAGGAAAACGGAGGCTAGAATGGCCTTGTACAAGGAATCAAAATTCACACCATTAAGTACTCTATGGGTACAAAAAAAGATACGAAAAAAACCTTTGTAATTCTTTTTGAAGTACTGATGTGATATCGACCAGGACGATAAATAAGGCACGCCGGCGCAAACGGCAAGCAAAACGGAGGCCAGAATCACACCGTTAAGTACTCTATGGGTACAAAAATAAGTACGAAAAAAACGTTTGTAATTCTCTTTGAATTACTGATGTGATATCGACCAGAACGATAAATAAGGCACACCGGCGCAAACGGCAAGCAAAACGGAGGCCAGAATGGCCTTGTACAAGGAATCAAAAATCACACCGTTAAGTACTGTATGGGTACAAAAAGAGTACAAAAAAAACGTTTGTAATTCTCTTTGAAGTACCGATGTGATATTGACCGAATCGCGATAAATAAGGCACGCCGGCGCAAACGGCAAGCAAAACGGAGGCGGGAATGGACTTGTACAAGGAATCAAAAATCACACCGTTAAGTACTCTATGGGTATAAAAAAAGAGTACGAAAAAAAACGTTTGTAATTCTCTTTGAAGTACTGTTGTGATATCGACCAGAACGATAAATAAGGCACGCCGACGCAAACGGCAAGCAAAACGGAGGCAAGAATCACACCGTTAAGTACTCTATGGGTACAAAAACAAGTACGAAAAAAACATTTGTAAGTCTCTTTGAAGTACTGATGTGATATCGACCAGAACGATAAATAAGGCACGCCGGCGCAAACGGCAAGAAAAACGGAGGCCAAAATGGCCTTGTACAAGGAATCAAAAATCACACCGTTAAGTACTCTATGGGTACAAAAAAGTACGAAAAAAAGTTTATAATTCTCTTTGAAGTACTTGATGTGATATCGACCAGAACGATAAATAAGGCACGCCGGCGCAAACGGCAAGCAAAACGGATGCCATAATGGCCTTGTACAAGGAATCAAAAATCACACCGTTAATTACTCTACGGGTATAAAAAAGTGTACGGAAAAAAACGTTTGTAATTCTCTTTGAAGTACTGATGTGATATCGACCAGAACGATAAATAAGGCACGCCGGCGCAAACGGCAAGCAAAACGGAGGCCAGAATGGCCTTGTACAAGGAATCAAAAATCACACGATTAAGTACTCTATGGGTACGAAAAAAAGTATGAAAAAAAAAACGTTTGTAATTCTTTTTGAAATACGTGTGATATCGACCGAACGATAAATAAGGCACGCCGAGCGCAAACGGCAAGCAAAACGATGGCAGAATGGCCTTGTACAAGGAATCAAAAATCACACAGTTAAGTTCTCTATGGGTACGAAAAAAAAGTACGAAAAAAATCATTTGTAATTCTCTTTAAAGTACTGATGTGCTATCGACCAGAACGATAAATAAGGTACGCCGGTGCAAACGGCAAGCAAAACGGAGGTCAGAATGGCCTTGTACAATGAATCAAATATCACACCGTTAAGTACTCTATGGGTACAAAACAAAGTACGAAAAAAAAACGTTTGTAATTCTCATTGATGTACTGATGTGTTATCGACCAGAACGATAAAAAAGGCATGCCGGCACAAACGGCAAGCAAAACGGAGGCCAGAATGGCCTTGTACAAGGAATCAAAAATCACACGAGTTAAGTACTACTATGGGTACGGAAAAAAGTACGAAAAAAAACATTTGTAACTCTCTTTGAAATGCGAAGTGATATCGACCGAACGATAAATAAGTCACGCCGGTTAATAATACAGAGTAACCAAAAATTTCGGTTCGGTTACGGTTCACACTACAAATTATCCGTAACCGAACCGAATTGAAAACCGAACCAAAAACTGAACCGAATTAAAAACCAAACATTAACCGAACAAAAACTGTACCAAACAAAAAACCGTAACCGAACCGTTTATATCCAACATGTATAATTAGCTTTTATAACCAAAATATTATATATATTTTAAACAAATTACTTATATCCGAACCGTTTATAACCAAATGAAAAAACCGAACCGTTTATTACCAAATAGATTTGTTAAATTTTATTTCGGTTTTCGGTTAACCGAACAAAACCATATATTTCGATTCTATTCAATTCGGTTTCCTAAAGCAAATGGTTCGGTTTCAGATATTTATTAACCGGAATTTTTGGTTCGGTTACGACCATTAATCGTACCAAACCGAACCGTGAATACCCGGCTCTAAATATTGGGTTCTTGCCCTACTTAGTGCGAGTGCAAATGTGTGTGAGCGTTAAACTTCATATATTATTATATAATTATATATAGTGTACTTATTCTAGTATTTCTAATACATATAATATACGAAAATCTTCATTATATCAAATTATTATTTTACAAAAAAAAAAAAAATTAAACCATTTTAATATCCTTCAAAAAAAAAAAACCATTTTAATAATAAACATATAAAAAATCATCATATCCTGTTAACATTTCCAACCCTAAGAACTTCAACATTTCGGCGTCCCCTTCTCTGGCCTCCTCTCATACTCCACCCTATTCCTAACTCCTCTTTGGCCCTTGAAGCGCTCCGGCGACGGCGGCAGCGGCGGCGAGTCTGCTGGCTGAAGCATCGATTAACCTAATATTTAGAATGAAAGCCTAGCTAGTCCGATACTTCGATCTAAGAAACGGCCATATATTTCAGGTGGAACCCTCCTCCTTCCACCGGCTCAGTAAAATCACAGGTAAATTTCGTGTTCTCCCTATTTTAGTAAATGCAAAGCGGCTTCCATCATGTCTAATCTTCAAATTCATTTTCCTGTGTGCTTTTAGTCTTCTACTCTTTGAGTTTGAATTCATATGTTAATTTGTTGTTGAGTGGTTTCTATTTTATTGTTGGTCAAATTGAAAAATATAACTTAATTGATCGGTATATTTTTGTATTGGGTTTCTTTAAATTACGATTACTGTGACTCAAGCTATGAGTTTTGTTTGATGCGAAAATACTACCAACACAATATGTATGGCCACTTAAGCATCGTACATGAAAAAATAGATGGTTCTTCATTGGATTTTTTATACATCTTTGAATCTATGCTCAGCTGGTGACTTTTGTTTAATTTCATATTTTTATGTCTCTAAGGTACTTTCCAATCAAGTGTTCTGTGAAAATTCCTTTGTTTCCGGTTCTAAGTGTTATCAAACACTTAGTCCTACTATGTATTCCCTTTCATGTTCGTTTTCGATTGACGATAGTGTTCCACAGTTCATTACCATAATTCAATGCATATTTGTTATAGCTCATCTTTCTAAATAATTGTTATTGTAAATATATTCAACTAGTAATCTTTAATCTGAAATAGTTGAGTGTTATGTTTTCAAATAAAGCAACATCTTGTTAGATGGATACAAATAGGTCGATGGATCAACTGACAAGACTAAAGTAAATTGCGTAGAAGATGAATCTTGAATCTGAAAGATATTGAAGTTGTTTCTGCATATTATATGCTAAATTTGGTGCATATGGGCATCATGATAATCAAATATATTGTCCTTTTATGGTAATAGAACTAGTTCATAACGCTGTGGAAGTCTATAATTTGAGATTGTGCTTTTTTTTTATCTTAGTTGTTATGTATTAAAATTTTCAATGCTGATTATTCATTGGAAAGAGATATCTTGTTATGCATTTTGTTTTCATGTGTGAACAATAACTATTGAAGCACTTGCAAAGCCTAGGAAGTCTAATGAAGCTGAAGTGTTGAACGGGTAACGGGTTTGTAATTTACCTTTGGAACACCTTTGATTTTGTAGTAGTAGCTCTTTTTTTTTTTTTATCGTGAATAGCCTTGGCTAACTTGACCATTTTTTTTTGTAATTCATTGATTTGTATAATTGATTCACAGGTTGTTCTATCTTTCGAATGATTTTGGAGTCATATGGAATGTTGTTGTCTTCAGGTTAGATGGATTATATTTGCATTGATGATATTATGTTTCGATGTTTTTGGTTGCAGAGATGTTTTTCTGTAATTTTCTTTCATAATGTGTTTCTGCCATTGTCATTCGACTTCAATGCTAAAGGGACTTCTTGGAATCTAATATTAGCATAATTTTTTATATAGTCAGTATATCATTTGATAATCAATATTAAGATCTTTATTGGAAAAATTGTTAAGTCGTGCTCATAAGATCCTCAAACTAATTCATCAACAATGTTATTGCAGTGTAATTCCTGGATGTTCATTTCTGAGCTTCATATTGATCAAGTGATTCCTGACAAGTAACAAGTTATTTTTTAGTTTTGTAATCTTGATATTCTTATGCAATATGGTATTTAATCTCTACGTTTCTTGCATTTTGACTTCCAGAGTCAAAAGAATAAGGATATTTTCAGGCTATCTGCCATTGCACCTAATATTTGTTTTTAAACTCTGTTGTGACGCTTTAAACTGAGTACATTCTTGTTAGGAAAAACTAGTCATAATGATGTGAAGATGGGAAATAATTGTCTATAAAGCTTACCAGGGGATTCACAATTTCATAGGCGGTTATTATGCGTCATGCGAGGTAAGTAGTTATTTTAGCATAATATATTCCTTTAAAGTTGCTTTGGTTGCTTCCTATGATATTTGAGTAGGTCCTATGAAATTTATCATTAACATTTGCTTAAATTTGAAAAAATAATTCACTCCCCTTGTATTCTCAAATAATTTAAGTGGTTATTTGCATGTTTTTTTTTGTTTTTATTCTCTGGTACCTGTCCATTGGTGTGAAGTCGTCGTTGTTAAAGTTGTCCTACATTTGGCACTTGCTATTGTTTCACCCACCATATGATATGATTCGGTTTATGGATCTAGATTAAAGCACATCAACAATGGATCAAGCACGAAAATTAATAAAGGAAAAGGAATGAGAAGAAGATACAATACTCTATCTCAGAATATTGTAGGGAACTCGAGCGTCGCACCCGAGGTTTGTGAAGATCCCGTCTCAGGATAATCACGACAATCACCTAGTCACAAGGCAATCAAAACTAAAATTCAATCACTGAACTTTAGGAGAAATATATTTAATCACTCAAAGTTGTCTAAGCTCCCTTACAAATGAAAATTACAATGCTTTATATAGGTAATAAGTAGGACTAGAATTCATGCACTAAATATGAAAAGACTCCCTAGAAATTATAATCAATAATGGCGCCCTTTGCTCTTCCAAGATCAGCCATAAATTCTCTTGGATGTATCTTGAATGCTCCAAATACAATGTATTTTGATCAGCAGCTTTCTCGGTCTGTATCTTGAGCTTCGTTTATCCAATGAATGCAAACCATATATGAAAATTATAGTTCTCGAAGAGATCTACAACTTTCATGAAGGAATTAATTTCATACGGATGAGTTATAAGGGTCAAAAATGCTAAATACAGTAGCTGCGCTTCAGTTTCCAGAATTTGCTGAATAATTCTAAAATAGTAATGTTTGGGCTTTGAAAGTTTGCCAATATGGTTCGTATCATTCCCTCCCGGCTGAAAATGATTCGTCCTCGAATCAACAAGATGTCGTAGAAGTGCGCACCATCAATCTTGACACCAGTAACCTCCACAAGAAATCTCAAAGATATGCCAGGGTCAAAACTTATGCGAACAAAGAACTTGAATGCATGAGGATTTGGAGTATGCGCACCACACTGCACCAAAAGTATACCAAAACAACCTCGTGACGGGATATATTTGGAAACGAACCCATGGTCGGAAACAAGAGAATCGATAAATGCAAATCCGGAGATACGTCAATATGTACCAAATACGGATCGCAAACCCGTGCTTCAATATGCCACTATCCTCAACAATATGAATATCAACTATAGGAAGAATAGGGGCTGCGTATGGAGTATCCATAACCACTAACTCGGCCAACGTATCGCGGTACTATCATCGGCAACATTGAAATCACTGACAATCTCAGCCTCAATGACTATCTCTTCAACTATATTTGGGTGTACTTCAGCCTCAACGACTATCTCTTCCTCGGTAGTAACAACAACAACATCATCCACAACTGTATCAGCCACGGTTTTGGCTTCAAATTGAACATTATCACCGTGCACCACAACATTAAGAGGATTTTGAACAATACAGTTAACATGAAAGAATTTTGGTGCCTTGCCCCGTGCAGCTTCGCCAATAGTTATACCATACTGCAGAAAGAAAAGCGCGTCTTCAGCCGTCGATTTTGCGCCAAATATCCTCCTTCGTCTTGCGTCAGTATGTTTGTAATGCTCTAGTTCCTTCTGTAATCGAGCAATATTTTCTTGCAGAAGTTGTCGTAAAGGTATTCTTTTTCGCTCCTCGAGGTAGTCATTTTGTTCCTTCACAAATTCAGCGTCGGCTTCCTTGACATCATCCGGATAATATATTTTGGGATCATATTCCATATAGTACACAAAACCATCGTAGCGTATCGTACCACAACGACCCCACTTCATCTCAAACTCGGATAATTCCAAACAAGAACACGAAATGACAGTAATTTTCACGACCAAACGGTAAGGAATTTGAAAGGACACAAAGAACGAAACTTGCAGATCATGAAATTTTCTTCAAGACTGTTGAGTTTCACGAAAATTGAAAATGGATAGCCTCCTCAAAATAAATTTGTAAACAGATGACTACACAAACAGATTTTCCGACAGAAACAGACTAGCACGTTACGGTGACCATTGAGAAGAATTGATCGGTAATTTGGAAAAATGCAAAGAATTCAAGTTGTAGAACAGGAAATTTCTTATAAGCTCAGAAAAAATCACGTAATTCCGACAGTTACAACTCCGGAAAATCGAATTCGTTACAAACTGTTCCAAAGAAATGCACAGGATATTGTGGGGCAGATTTGAGCATGATAAAGTCCGAATTTGGAAAAGTCGTAAAGAGACAAAAGATAGATAAAAGCAAGATCTATCTACTGGTAAAAATTGATAAATTTCCGGTTTGTTTTGAATAGGAAACGAATTGAACAAAATACGGAAATCGGGTTGGACTGATTCAGAGAACGAAAATTTACCTTCACAACGCAAAAAGATGATGCTTTAATCGCCTATTCTCTGATACCACTTGATATGATTCGGTTTATGGATCTAGATTAAAGCACATCAACAATGGATCAAGCACGAAAATTAATAAAGGAAAAGGAATGAGAAGAAGATACAATACTCTATCTCAGAATATTGTAGGGAACTCGAGCGTCGCACCCGAGGTTTGTGAAGATCCCGTCTCAGGATAATCACGACAATCACCTAGTCACAAGGCAATCAAAACTAAAATTCAATCACTGAACTTTAGGAGAAATATATTTAATCACTCAAAGTTGTCTAAGCTCCCTTACAAATGAAAATTACAATGCTTAATATAGGTAGGACTAGAATTCATGCACTAAATATGAAAAGACTCCCTAAAAATTATAATCAATAATGGCGCCCTTTGCTCTTCCAAGATCAGCCATAAATTCTCTTGGATGTATCTTGAATGCTCCAAATACAATGTATTTTGATCAGCAGCTTTCTCGGTCTGTATCTTGAGCTTCGTTTATCCAATGAATGCAAACCATATATGAAAATTATAGTTCTCGAAGAGATCTACAACTTTCATGAAGGAATTAATTTCATACGGATGAGTTATAAGGGTCAAAATTGCTAAGTACAGTAGCTGCGCTTCAGTTTCCAAAATTTGCTGAATAATTCTAAAATAGTAATGTTTGGGCTTTGAATGTTTGCCAATATGGTTCGTATCACCATATTAAGTGATGGACTTCCCTCGCCTCATAACCTAGGTTTTGAGGATGATGTCCCTCCTCTTGTATGGTTTGGGCTTATTTTCAACAAGGTATTGGGCTCTTTGTCATAGGCTCACACTTGAGAAGGTATGTTAAAGTTGTCTCATCAATGGTATAGTGGGACCCGGATTCCGGATGATATGCCGAAAGAGGCCACAGTTGCTGGCGGTGCAAGCGAGATCGTCATGAATTTAAACACGTTCTTCATGATGTTTAACTAGATCTTCAGGAATCTGAGTGGGATGCAGAACTCAAGACACTTTTAAGATGAAATATGACTGTGGTGCATAACTCAAGACACTTTTAAAGATGATTGCTCTTTCACAAGATTGAGTTGTTTTCTGTGAGAAAACCATTATTCTCTTGAATTTGTCCGTTAATCATGAAAAATATTGATTTCATATTTTTAAATGTTATTGACTCAATTATGAATAAAATAATTTGCTTCATTTATATGATCTTGGATGTGGTTTGATTATTTATGCTATTGAAACTTTTTTTATGAGAACATTTATGCTAATGAATATTTTTTTTAAGATAATAAATAAAGTAAAAATGTGAAATATAAATTTTGTTATAAAGTCATTGCAACTATTGATACTTCGGTCATATATTTGACACAATAATTCGTTACAAATATAGTTAAAATTTATCAAAATACTTTGTCACACTTTTTGTCGTAAAAACACAGTCACAAAATTAAATCAAAATTGTAGGGATAAAAATGTCAAAATTTTATCGCAAAATTTGGTAGGAAAATTGTCACAAGGATTCATCACATAATAATTACTAAAATTTCGTCACAATTTTATCGTACACATTCGTCACAAATTCATATCAAATTTGTAGCATATGGTTGTCACTATTGCATCAATAAATTTGGTTACAAAATTATCGTAGTTTTTTGTCGCTGTTTTATGAAGCAAATTTGACACAATACTGCATCACAAACTTATCGGAAAATTCTGTCACGCCTCCGTCACAAAATATAATTTTTGTCGCAGATTTAGCACCAAACATTTTGTCACAACTATGTCACAAAGTATGACTTTCGTTACAATTTTGTCACAAAACGCAGTGACAAAGTGACTTTTGACACAAAAATTTGCAACGGGGTGTTCCGTGACGGAAATGCTTTTCGTCGCAAATTCGTCACAAACGGGCTTTAGTGACGAATTAGCGACGAAAACCACCGTCACAAATCCGAGAAATTCTAGTAGTGCACATTAGTGCAACTACCCGAATCAATAATCAAGTTACAAGTTCTACCCCCAATACCACATGTGGATTGAAAAATGTTATCACGGTGCATATTGTCATCAATTTTAGTTTGTGCAGCCAATACACATTGTAAAACACCACATACACCCGAACCATAAGAAGAAGTAGCACTAACATGCAGTAAATTATCATCATCGCTATCACTATGTGCGCTATTATCATCCTTGTCGGAGTCCGATTCAAAGTCATGAGGTTCTAACTCAACACCAACAGCCCTTAAAACACGCTTATTAGGACAATCACGAGCATAATGACCTCTACCACGACACCTAAAACAAGCCATATCACGTGCACGTTCAACACTAGGAGTACCCTTTTCACGCATGTCTTTCGTTTTAGCATCAGAATAAGGATAATTCAATTTACGTGGTTTAAAATCATCTTTAGGACGTGTATTAGGCTGATTGGAAACATTAGAAGACGAAGATGTAGTACCTCGTCCAAAAGAAGAATAAGTAGAGCGAGTGTTACCATAAGAAGCTTTATATGCAGCCCGTTCAGCCAAGCACTTTTGCACCATGATTGCACCTTGTAGAAGCTCGGCTTTGGTGCGATAATTCTGTAATTCGACGTGGCAAGCAATATCGGGTCGAAGGCCACATTGGAAACGCTGCATTGTCGCTTCGTCATCCTCTTCTACATTGGCTTTAAGCAGAGTGAGGCGCAAATCTTCATCAAACTCCTCTACGGTGCGATTTCCTTGACGTAACGTTTGTAACTTGCGGAGCTGATCCTTATAGTAATGAGTAGGTACCCATTGTTGCTTCATAATCTCTTTGAGCACCGCCCATGAAGTGATCTCACCATCACGTCTTCTTCGACGTTGGGCCTGGAGTTGGTCCCACCAATGCATGGCCGTATCGGTAAACTCTATCGTCGCAAGTTGTACCTGTTTAGCATCACTAAAATTTGTGCAAGAGATAACTTGAGAAACTTTCATCTCCCAAGCTAAATACCTGTCCGGATCAGCCTTACCATCAAACGGTCGAATTTTGTATTTCACATTACGTGAATCGTCATGTGGGGGAATTTGGACAGCCCCGAGTATCGTTGGGAATGAGAGCTCGACTGCATCAACAACACGGTTAGGTGGGGGGATTTACCTCGGTTGGCCGTTGATGTATTTCGAGTGTAAGTGCATGGATGGCATTCGAAACATCCCGATGTTTACGTTCATATTCGAGCATGGCGACGTTGAGAGTCGTCACGAACCGTGTCAATTTTGGCAGACAATTGAGCATTTGCTTGAGCCAGTTCTCGTTCAAGTTCATCAGCAATATCTTGCCGTGTGGTTTCAATTGCCTGAGCAAGTTTATCATCGAAAGCTTTCCGGAGAAGTTTTTCATCAGCCATAGCGTGAGGCTTATGGTGACGTAACTCACGTTCACTCGTGTTTAACTCACACAACCCTCGGAGGAATACGGACGCGAACACAAAGAGAAAAATTATTTTCCCGCCAAATTTCGTGGAAAACGAAGCAAAAATTTTCCTGGTAAAATCAAAATTTGTTCTAGGACTCCTGACACCGTACTAGTCACGAAAACACAAAAAAAATTCTTGCCTATTTTTTTTTTCTGCAAGAAAAGAACTAAGAGCGTGTGTGTGTGTGGAAAATCAAACTTTCTGGCAGTGCATCGTCAAGATTGATCGGAGTACTCTCTTTCGATCGAAAATCACGAATCCGGCGCAAACGGCAAGCAAAACGGAGGCCAGAATGACCTTGTACAAGGAATCAAAAATCACACAGTTAAGTACTCTATGGGTACGAAAAAAAGTACAAAAAAAAAACGTTTGTAATTCTCTTTGAAGTAATGATGTGATATCGACCAGAACGATAAATAAGGCAAGCCGGCGCAAACGGCAAGCAAAACGGAGGCCAGAATGGCCTTGTACAAGAAATCAAAAATCACACAGTTAAGTAATCTATGGGTACGAAAAAAAAGTACGAAAAAAAACGTTTGTAATTCTCTTTGAAGTACGATGTGATATCGACCGAACGATAAATAAGGCACGCCGGCGCAAACGGCAAGCAAAACGGAGGCCGAATGGCCTTGTACAAGGAATCAAAAATCACACGGTTAAGTACTCTATGGGTACGAAAAAAAGTACGAAAAAAAACGTTTGTAATTCTCTTTGAAATACGATGTGATATCGACCGAACGATAAATAAGGCACGCCGGCACAAACGGCAAGCAAAACGGAGGCCGAGAATGGCCTTGTACAAGCAATCAAAAATCACACGAGTTAAGTACTCTATGGGTACAAAAAAAAGTACGAAAAAAACGTTTGTAATTCTCTTTGAAGTACGATGTGATATCGACCGAACGATAAATAAGGCACGCCGGCGCAAACGGCAAGCAAAACGGAGGCCGAATGGCCTTGTAAAAGGAATCAAAAATCACACGCTTAAGTACTCTATGGGTACGAAAAAAAGTACGAAAAAAAATGTTTGTAATTCTCTTTGAAGTACGATGTGATATCGACCGAACGATAAATAAGGCACGCCGGCGCAAACGGCAAGCAAAACGGAGGCCGAATGGCCTTGTACAAGGAATCAAAAATCACACGAGTTAAGTACTCTATGGGTACGAAAAAAAGTACGAAAAAAACGTTTGTAATTCTCTTTGAAGTATGCGATGTGATATCGACCGAACGATAAATAAGGCACACCGGCGCAAACGGCAAGCAAAACGGAGGCCGAATGGCCTTGTACAAGGAATCAAAAATCACACGATTAAGTACTCTATGGGTACGAAAAAAAGTACGAAAAAAAACGTTTGTAATTCTCTTTGAAGTACGATGTGATAACGACCGAACGATAAACAAGGCACGCCGGCGCAAACGGCAAGCAAAACGGAGGCCGAATGGCCTTGTACAAGGAATCAAAAATCACACGATTAAGTACTCTATGGGTATGAAAAAAAGTACGAAAAAAAACGTTTGTAATTCTCTTTGATGTACCGATGTGATATCGACCGAACGATAAATAAGGCACGCCGGCGCAAACGGCAAGCAAAATGGAGGCCAGAATGGCCTTGTACAAGGAATCAAAAATCACACGGTTAAGTACTCTATGGGTACGAAAAAAAGTACGAAAAAAAACATTTGTAATTCTCTTTGAAGTACGATGTGATACCGACCGAACGATAAATAAGGCACGCCGGCGCAAACGGCAAGCAAAACGGAGGCCGAATGGCCTTGTACAACAAATCAAAAATCACACGATTAAGTACTCTATGGGTACGAAAAAAAGTACGAAGAAAAACGTTTGTAATTCTCTTTGAAGTACGATGTGATATCGACCGAACGATAAATAAGGCACGCCGGCGCAAACGGCAAGCAAAACGGAGGCCGAATGGCCTTTTTCAAGAAATCAACAATCACACGCTTAAGTACTCTATGGGTACGAAAAAAAGTACGAAAAAAAACGTTTGTAATTCTCTTTGAAGTACGATGTGATATCGACCGAACGATAAATAAGGCACGCCGGCGCAAACGGCAAGCAAAACGGAGGCGGAATGGCCTTGTACAAGGAATCAAAAATCACACGATTAAGTACTCTATGGGTACGAAAAAAAGTACGAAAATAAACGTTTGTAATTCTCTTTGAAGTACGATGTGATATCGACCGAACGATAAATAAGGCACGCCGGCGCAAACGGCAAGCAAAACGGAGGCCGAATGGCCTTGTACAAGAAATCAAAAATCACACAGTTAAGTACTCTATGGGTATGAAAAAAAGTACTAAAAAAAAACGTTTGTAATTCTCTTTGAAGTACTGATGTGATAACGACCAGAAAAATAAATAAGGCACGCCGGCGCAAACGGCAAGCAAAACGGAGGCCAGAATGGCCTTGTACAAGGAATCAAAAATCACACAATTAAGTACTCTATGGGTACGAAAAAAAAACGTTTGTAATTCTCTTTGAAGTACTGATGTGATATCGACCAGAACGATAAATAAGGCACGCCGGCGCAAACGGCAAGCAAAACGGAGGCCAGAATGGCCTTGTACAAGGAATCAAAAATCACACAATTAAGTACTCTATGGGTACGAAAAAAAGTATGAAAAAAAACATTTGTAATTCTCTTTGAAGTACGATGTGATATCGACCGAACGATAAATAAGGCACGCCGGCGCAAACGGCAAGCAAAACGGAGGCGAGAATGGCCTTGTACAAGGAATCAAAAATCACACGCTTAAGTACTCTATGGGTACGAAAAAAAGTACGAAAAAAAACTTTTTAATTCTCTTGGAAGTATGCGATGTGATATCGACCGAACGATAAATAAGGCACGCCGGCGCAAACGGCAAGCAAAACGGAGGCGAGAATGGCCTTGTACAAGGAATCAAAAATCACACGATTAAGTACTCTATGGGTACGAAAAAAAGTACGAAAAAAACGTTTGTAATTCTCTTTGAGGTGCGAAGTGATATCGACCGAACGATAAATAAGGCACGCCGGCGCAAACGACAAGCAAAACGGAGGCCGAATGGCCTTATACAAGGAATCAAAAATCACACGATTAAGTACTCTATGGGTACGAAAAAAAGTACGAAAAAAACGTTTGTAATTCTCTTTGAAGTGCGATGTGATATTGACCGAACGATAAATAAGGCACGCCGGCGCAAACGGCAAGCAAAACGGAGGCCATAATGGCCTAGTACAAGGATTCAAAAATCACACAGTTAAGTACTCTATGGGTACGAAAAAAAAATACGAAAAAAACGTTTGTAATTCTCTTTGAAATACGATGTGATATCGACCGAACGATAAATAAGGCACGCCGGCGCAAACGGCAAGCAAAACGGAGGTCGAGAATGGCCTTGTACAAGAAATCAAAAATCACACGATTAAGTACTCTATGGGTACGAAAAAAAGTACGAAAAAAAACGTTTGTAATTTTCTTAGAAGTACGATGTGATATCGACCGAACGATAAATAAGGCACGCCGGCGCAAACGGCAAGCAAAACGGAGGCCGAATGGCCTTGTACAAGGAATCAAAAATCACACGATTAAGTACTCTATGGGTACGAAAAAAAGTACGAAAAAAAACGTTTGTAATTCTCTTTGAAGTACCGATGTGATATCGACCGAACGATAAATAAGGCACGCCGGCACAAACGGCAAGCAAAACGGAGGCCGAGAATGGCCTTGTACAAGAAATCAAAAATCACACGATTAAGTACTCTGTGGGTACAAAAAAAAGTACGAAAAAAAAACGTTTGTAATTCTCTTTGAAGTACGATGTGATATCGACCGAACGATAAATAAGGCACGCCGGCGCAAACGGCAAGCAAAACGGAGGCCGAAATGGCCTTGTACAAGGAATCAAAAATCACACGATTAAGTACTCTATGGGTACGAAAAAAAGTACGAAAAAAAACGTTTGTAATTCTCTTTGAAGTACGATGTGATATCGAACGATTGATAAATAAGGCACGCCGGCGCAAACGGCAAGCAAAACGGAGGCCGAATGGCCTTGTACAAGGAATCAAAAATCACACGATTAAGTACTCTATGGGTACGAAAAAAAGTACGAAAAAAACGTTTGTAATTCTCTTTGAAGTACGATGTGATATCGACCGAACGATAAATAAGGCACGCCGGCGCAAACGGCAAGCAAAACGGAGGCCGAATGGCCTTTTACAAGGAATCAAAAATCACACGATTAAGTACTCTATGGGTACGAAAAAAAGTACGAAAAAAAAACGTTTGTAATTCTCTTTGAAATACGATGTGATATCGACCGAACGATAAATTAAATAAGGCACGCCGGCGCAAACGGCAAGCAAAACGGAGGCCGAATGGCCTTGTACAAGGAATCAAAAATCACACAGTTAAGTACTCTATGGGTACGAAAAAAGTATGAAAAAAAACATTTGTAATTCTCTTTGAAATGCGATGTGATATCGACCGAACGATAAATAAGGCACGCCGGCGGAAACGGCAAGCAAAACGGAGGCCGAATGGCCTTGTACCACAAATCAAAAATCACACGATCGTGTGGTACGAAAAAAAGTACGAAGAAAAACGTTTGTAATTCTCTTTGAAATACGATGTGATATCGACCGAACGATAAAAAAAAGGCACGCCGGCGCAAACGGCAAGAAAAACGGAGGCCAGAATGGCATTGTACAAGGAATCAAAAATCACACAGTTAAGTACTCCATGGGTACGAAAAAAAGTACGAGAAAAACGTTTGTAATTCTCTTTGAAGTACGATGTGATATCGACCGAACGATAAATAAGGCACGCCAGCGCAAACGGCAAGCAAAACGGAGGCCAGAATGGCCTTGTACAAGGAGTCAAAAATCACACAGTTAAGTACTCTTTGGGAACGAAAAAAAGTACGAAAAAAAACGTTTGTAATTCTCTATGAAATGCGATGTGATATCGACCGAACGATAAATAAGGCACGCCGGCGCAAACGGCAAGCAAAACGGAGGCCGAATGGCTTTATACAAGGAATCAAAAATCACACGAGTTAAGTACTCTATGGGTACGAAAAAAAGTACGAAAAAAAACGTTTGTAATTCTCTTTGAAGTATGCGATGAAAAAAGTACGAAAAAAAACGTTTGTAATTCTCTTTGAAATGCGATGTGATATCGACCGAACGATAAATAAGGCACGCCGGCGCAAACGGCAAGCAAAACGGAGGCCTTGGAATGGCCTTGTACAAGGAATCAAAAATCACACGGTTAAGTACTCTATGGGTACGAAAAAAAGTACGAAAAAAAACGTTTGTAATTCTCTTTGAAATCTTGATGTGATATCGACCGAACGATAAATAAGGCACGCCGAGCGCAAACGGCAAGCAAAACGGAGACGGGAATGGCCTTGTACAAAAATCAAAAATCACACGAGTTAAGTACTCTATGGGTACGAAAAAAAGTACGAAAAAAAACGTTTGTAATTCTCTTTGAAGTGCGATGTGATATCGACCGAACGATAAATAAGGCACGCCGGCGCAAACGGCAAGCAAAACGGAGGCGAGAATGGCCTTGTACAAGGAATCAAAAATCACACGGTTAAGTACTCTACATGGGTACGAAAAAAAGTACGAAAAAAAACGTTTGTAATTCTCTTTGAAATGCGATGTGATATCGACCCGAACGATAAATAAGGCACGCCGGCGCAAACGGCAAGCAAAACGGAGGCGGAATGGCCTTGTACAAGGAATCAAAAATCACACGATTAAGTACTCTACATGGGTACGAAAAAAAGTACGAAAAAACGTTTGTAATTCTCTTTGAAGTGCGATGTGATATCGACCGAACGATAAATAAGGCACGCCGGCGCAAACGGCAAGCAAAACGGAGGCCGAGAATGGCCTTGTACAAGGAATCAAAAATCACACGATTAAGTACTCTACATGGGTACGAAAAAAAGTACGAAAAAAAACGTTTGTAATTCTCTTTGAAGTACGATGTGATATCGACCGAACGATAAATAAGGCACGCCGGCGCAAACGGCAAGCAAAACGGAGACCGGAATGGCCTTGTACAAGGAATCAAAAATCACACGATTAAGTACTCTATGGGTACGAAAAAAAGTACGAAAAAAAACGTTTGTAATTCTCTTTGAAATCGATGTGATATCGACCGAACGATAAATAAGGCACGCCGGCGCAAACGGCAAGCAAAACGGAGGCGAGAATGGCCTTGTACAAGGAATCAAAAATCACACGATTAAGTACTCATGGGTACGAAAAAAAGTACGAAAAAAAACGTTTGTAATTCTCTTTGAAATGCGATGTGATATCGACCGAACGATAAATAAGGCACGCCGGCGCAAACGGCAAGCAAAACGGAGGCGGAATGGCCTTGTACAAGGAATCAAAAATCACACGGTTAAGTACTCATGGGTACGAAAAAAAGTACGAAAAAAAACGTTTGTAATTCTCTTTGAAGTGCGATGTGATATCGACCGAACGATAAATAAGGCACGCCGGCGCAAACGGCAAGCAAAACGGAGGCCGGAATGGCCTTGTACAAGGAATCAAAAATCACACGAGTTAAGTACTCTTCCATGGGTACGAAAAAAAATACGAAAAAAAAACGTTTGTAATTCTCTTTGAAATGCGATGTGATATCGACCGAACGATAAATAAGGCACGCCGGCGCAAACGCGGCAAGCAAAACGGAGGCGAGAATGGCCTTGTACAAGGAATCAAAAATCACACGATTAAGTACTCTATGGGTACGAAAAAAAGTACGAAAAAAACGTTTGTAATTCTCTTTGAAATACGATGTGATATCGACCGAACGATAAATAAGGCACGCCGGCGCAAACGGCAAGCAAAACGGAGGCGGAATGGCCTTGTACAAGGAATCAAAAATCACACGGTTAAGTACTCTATGGGTA
Organism: Gentiana straminea; assembly: GCA_036785695.1. Classification (NCBI taxonomy): domain Eukaryota; kingdom Viridiplantae; phylum Streptophyta; class Magnoliopsida; order Gentianales; family Gentianaceae; genus Gentiana; species Gentiana straminea. The sequence goes on along the minus strand of JAVUPR010000268.1, from coordinate 6,150 downwards.
CGAAAAAAGTACTGAAAAAAACGTTTGTAATTCTCTTTGAAATGCGATGTGATATCGACCGAACGATAAATAAGGCACGCCGGCGCAAGCGGCAAGCAAAACGGAGGCGGAATGGCCTTGTACAAGAAATCAAAAATCACACGGTTAAGTACTCTATGGGTACGAAAAAAGTACGAAAAAAAACGTTTGTAATTCTCTTTGGAAATGCGATGTGATATCGACGAACGATAAATAAGGCACGCCGGCGCAAACGGCAAGCAAAACGGAGGCGGGAATGGCCTTGTACAAGGAATCAAAAATCACACGAGTTAAGTACTCTATGGGTACGAAAAAAAGTACGAAAAAAAACGTTTGTAATTCTCTTTGAAATGCGATGTGATATCGACCGAACGATAAATAAGGCACGCCGGCGCAAACGGCAAGCAAAACGGAGGCGAGAATGGCCTTGTACAAGGAATCAAAAATCACACGATTAAGTACTCTATGGGTACGAAAAAAAGTATGAAAAAAAACGTTTGTAATTCTCTTTGAAATGCGATGTGATATCGACCGAACGATAAATAAGGCACGCCGGCGCAAGCGGCAAGCAAAACGGAGGCGGAATGGCCTTGTACAAGGAATCAAAAATCACACGGTTAAGTACTCTATGGGTACGAAAAAAAGTACGAAAAAAACGTTTGTAATTCTCTTTGAAATGCGATGTGATATCGACCGAAACGATAAATAAGGCACGCCGGCGCAAACGGCAAGCAAAACGGAGGCGGAATGGCCTTGTACAAGGAATCAAAAATCACACGATTAAGTACTCTATGGGTACGAAAAAAAGTACGAAAAAAACGTTTGTAATTCTCTTTGAAATGCGATGTGATATCGACGAACGATAAATAAGGCACGCCGGCGCAAACGGCAAGCAAAACGGAGGCGGAGAATGGCCTTGTACAAGGAATCAAAAATCACACGATTAAGTACTCATGGGTACGTAAAAAAAGTACGAAAAAAAACGTTTGTAATTCTCTTTGAAATGCGATGTGATATCGACCGAACGATAAATAAGGCACGCCGGCGCAAACGGCAAGCAAAACGGAGACGGAATGGCCTTGTACAAGGAATCAAAAATCACACGGTTAAGTACTCTATGGGTACGAAAAAAGTACGAAAAAAAACGTTTGTAATTCTCTTTGAAGTATTGATGTGATATCGACCGAACGATAAATAAGGCACGCCGGCGCAAACGGCAAGCAAAACGGAGGCGGAATGGCCTTGTACAAGGAATCAAAAATCACACGAGTTAAGTACTCTATGGGTACGAAAAAAAAGTACGAAAAAAAACGTTTGTAATTCTCTTTGAAATACGATGTGATATCGACCGAACGATAAATAAGGCACGCCGGCGCAAACGGCAAGCAAAACGGAGGCGGAGAATGGCCTTGTACAAGGAATCAAAAATCACACGATTAAGTACTACATGGGTACGAAAAAAAGTACGAAAAAAAACGTTTGTAATTCTCTTTGAAATGCGATGTGATATCGACGAGACGATAAATAAGGCACGCCGGCGCAAGCGGCAAGCAAAACGGAGGCGGAATGGCCTTGTACAAGGAATCAAAAATCACACCCACGAGTTAAGTACTCTATGGGTGCAAAAAAAAGTACGAAAAAAACGTTTGTAATTCTCTTTGAAATGCGATGTGATATCGACCGAACGATAAATAAGGCACGCCGGCGCAAACGGCAAGCAAAACGGAGTCGAGAATGGCCTTGTACAAGGAATCAAAATCACACGATTAAGTACTCTATGGGTACGAAAAAAAGTACGAAAAAAAACGTTTGTAATTCTCTTTGGAAATGCGATGTGATATCGACCGAACGATAAATAAGGCACGCCGGCGCAAACGGCAAGCAAAACGGAGGCGGAATGGCCTTGTACAAGAAATCAAAAATCACACGAGTTAAGTACTCTATAGATACGAAAAAAAGTACGAAAAAAAAACGTTTGTAATTCTCTTTGAAATGCGATGTGATATCGACCCGAACGATAAATAAGGCACGCCGGCGCAAACGGCAAGCAAAACGGAGGCGAGAATGGCCTTGTACAAGGAATCAAAAATCACACGATTAAGTACTCTATGGGTACGAAAAAAAGTACGAAAAAAACGTTTGTAATTCTCTTTGAAATACGATGTGATATCGACCGAACGATAAATAAGGCACGCCGGCGCAAACGGCAAGCAAAACGGAGGCGAGAATGGCCTTGTACAAGGAATCAAAAATCACACGAGTTAAGTACTCTATGGGTACGAAAAAAAGTACGAAAAAAAACGTTTGTAATTCTCTTTGAAATGCGATGTGATATCGACCGAACGATAAATAAGGCACGCCGGCGCAAACGGCAAGCAAAACGGAGGCCAGAATGGCCTTGTACAAGGAATCAAAAATCACACGGTTAAGTACTCTATGGGTACGAAAAAGTACGAAAAAAAACGTTTGTAATTCTCTTTGAAATACGATGTGATATCGACCGAACGATAAATAAGGCACGCCGGCGCAAACGGCAAGCAAAACGGAGGCCGAATGGCCTTGTACAAGGAATCAAAAATCACACGAGTTAAGTACTCTATGGGTACGAAAAAAGTACGAAAAAAAACGTTTGTAATTCTCTTTGAAATGCGATGTGATATCGACCGAACGATAAATAAGGCACGCCGGCGCAAACGGCAAGCAAAACGGAGGCGGAGAATGGCCTTGTACAAGGAATCAAAAATCACACGATTAAGTACTCTATGGGTACGAAAAAAAGTACGAAAAAAAACGTTTGTAATTCTCTTTGAAGTATGCGATGTGATATCGACCCCGAACGATAAATAAGGCACGCCGGCGCAAACGGCAAGCAAAACGGAGGCGGAATGGCCTTGTACAAGGAATCAAAAATCACACGGTTAAGTACTCATGGGTACGAAAAAAAGTACGAAAAAAAACGTTTGTAATTCTCTTTGAAGTGCGATGTGATATCGACCGAACGATAAATAAGGCACGCCGGCGCAAACGGCAAGCAAAACGGAGGCGAGAATGGCCTTGTACAAGAAATCAAAAATCACACGATTAAGTACTCTATGGGTACGAAAAAAGTACGAAAAAAACGTTTGTAATTCTCTTTGAAATGCGATGTGATATCGACCGAACGATAAATAAGGCACGCCGAAGCGCAAACGGCAAGCAAAACGGAGGCGGAATGGCCTTGTACAAGGAATCAAAAATCACACGGTTAAGTACTCTGTGGGTACGAAAAAAAGTACGAAAAAAAACGTTTGTAATTCTCTTTGAAATGCGATGTGATATCGACCGAACGATAAATAAGGCACGCCGGCGCAAACGGCAAGCAAAACGGAGGCGGAATGGCCTTGTACAAGGAATCAAAAATCACACAGTTAAGTACTCTATGGGTACGAAAAAAAGTATGAAACGAAAAACGTTTGTAATTCTCTTTGAAGTACGATGTGATATCGACCGAACGATAAATAAGGCACGCCGGCGCAAACGGCAAGCAAAACGGAGGCGGAATGGCCTTGTACAAGAAATCAAAAATCACACGAGTTAAGTACTACATGGGTACGAAAAAAAGTACGAAAAAAAACGTTTGTAATTCTCTTTGAAGTACGTGTGATATCGACCGAACGATAAATAAGGCACGCCGGCGCAAACGGCAAGCAAAACGGAGGCCGGGAATGGCCTTGGACAAGGAATCAAAAATCACACGATTAAGTACTCTATGGGTACGAAAAAAAATTACGAAAAAAAACGTTTGTAATTCTCTTTAAGTACGATGTGATATCGACGAGAACGATAAATAAGGCACGCCGGCGCAAACGGCAAGCAAAACGGAGGCGGAATGGCCTTGTACAAGGAATCAAAAATCACACGATTAAGTACTGCATGGGTACGAAAAAAAGTACGAAAAAAAACGTTTGTAATTCTCTTTGAAATGCGATGTGATATCGACCGAACGATAAATAAGGCACGCCGGCGCAAACGGCAAGCAAAACGGAGCGAGAATGGCCTTGTACAAGGAATCAAAAATCACACGGTTAAGTACTCTATGGGTACACGAAAAAAAGTACGAAAAAAACGTTTGTAATTCTCTTTGAAGTACGATGTGATATCGACCGAACGATAAATAAGGCACGCCGACGCAAACGGCTAGCAAAACGGAGGCCAGAATGGCCTTGTACAAGGAATCAAAAATCACACTGTTAAGTACTCTGTGGGTACGAAAAAAATTTACGAAAAAAACGTTTGAAATTCTCTTTGAAGTACGATGTGATATCGACCGAACGATAAATAAGGCACGCCGGCGCAAACGGCAAGCCAAAACGGAGGCCGAAATGGCCTTGTACAAGGAATCAAAAATCACACGATTAAGTACTCTATGGGTACGAAAAAAAGTACGAAAAAAAACGTTTGTAATTCTCTTTGAAGTGCGATGTGATATCGACCGAACGATAAATAAGGCACGCCGGCGCAAACGGCAAGCAAAACGGAGGCCGAGAATGGCCTTGTACAAGGAATCAAAAATCACACGGTTAAGTACTCTATGGGTACGAAAAAAAAGTACGAAAAAAAACGTTTGTAATTCTCTTTGAAGTATGCGATGTGATATCGACCGAACGATAAATAAGGCACGCCGGCGCAAACGGCAAGCAAAACGGAGACCGAGAATGGCCTTGTACAAGAAATCAAAAATCACACGGTTAAGTACTCTATGGGTACGAAAAAAAGTACGAAAAAAACGTTTGTAATTCTCTTTGAAATGCGATGTGATATCGACCGAACGATAAATAAGGCACGCCGGCGCAAACGGCAAGCAAAACGGAGACGAGAATGGCCTTGTACAAGGAATCAAAAATCACACGGTTAAGTACTCTATGGGTACGAAAAAAAAGTACGAAAAAAAACGTTTGTAATTCTCTTTGAAGTGCGATGTGATATCGACCGAACGATAAATAAGGCACGCCGGCGCAAACGGCAAGCAAAACGGAGGCCGAATGGCCTTGTACAAGAAATCAAAAATCACACGATTAAGTACTACATGGGTACGAAAAAAAAGTACGAAAAAAAACGTTTGTAATTCTCTTTGAAATGCGATGTGATATCGACCGAACGATAAATAAGGCACGCGGCGCAAACGGCAAGCAAAACGGAGGCGGAATGGCCTTGTACAAGGAATCAAAAATCACACGATTAAGTACTCTGTGGGTACGAAAAAAAGTACGAAAAAAAACGTTTGTAATTCTCTTTGAAATGCGATGTGATATCGACCGAACGATAAATAAGGCACGCCGGCGCAAACGGCAAGCAAAACGGAGGCCAGAATGGCCTTGTACAAGGAATCAAAAATCACACAATTAAGTACTCCATGGGTACGAAAAAAAAGTACGAAAAAAACGTTTGTAATTCTCTTTGAAGTACTGATGTGATATCGACCGAACGATAAATAAGGCACGCCGGCGCAAACGGCAAGCAAAACGGAGGCCAGAATGGCCTTGTACAAGAAATCAAAAATCACACGGTTAAGTACTGCATGGGTACGAAAAAAAGTACGAAAAAAAATGTTTGTAATTCTCTTTGAAGTACGATGTGATATCGACCGAACGATAAATAAGGCACGCCGGCGCAAACGGCAAGCAAAACGGAGGCGAGAATGGCCTTGTACAAGGAATCAAAAATCACACGGATTAAGTACTCTATGGGTACGAAAAAAAGTATTATGAAAAAAACGTTTGTAATTCTCTTTGGAAATCTTGATGTGATATCGACCGAACGATAAATAAGGCACGCCGGCGCAAACGGCAAGCAAAGCGGAGGCCCGAGAATGGCCTTGTACAAGGAATCAAAAATCACACGGTTAAGTACTCTATGGGTACGAAAAAAAGTACGAAAAAAAACGTTTGTAATTCTCTTTGAAGTACTATGTGATATCGACCAGGACGATAAATAAGGCACGCCGGCGCAAACGGCAAGCAAAACGGAGGCCGGAATGGCCTTGTACAAGAAATCAAAAATCACACAGTTAAGTACTCTATGGGTACGAAAAAAAGTACGAAAAAAAACGTTTGTAATTCTCTTTGAAATACGATGTGATATCGACCCGAACGA